>JAECUM010069195.1:0-17538 GCA_016617855.1 Megalonaias nervosa
TGTGTGTGATTTGGATTTTTAACGTAGTTTTAACAAATTTCCAGTCATATCGCTACGATATCTGCAGTGTGTCAGTTTATAGTGATGTCTAGCACTGGGGCATCATGCCACAGACATGTAGCATCATGTCCCAACCAGTCGCATTATCCTGACACCTGGCCGACCATTCCTAACACAAACCTCTTAATGCTGAGCGCCACACGAGGCAGCTTCTAGTACCATTTGTATAAGTCTTTGGTATGACTCGGCCGGGTTTCGAACCCGCGGCCTCCCACATTTGAGACGGACGCTATAACCACTTAGGATCGGTCTCGGGCGGTCTCGGGCAGAAAGAACGACTTTGACATGTCTTGAGATACGTCGAGGTCGGCGGGCCGAGGCTTAATTACACGCAATATCAAATAAGATCTTTCCCCGACTCAGAAGAAAACGCAAATACGGTTTTGTACCTATTACATATCCCTTCATGTACGCAATACAACTATTTACTCTACAGTGTTCAAATGGAATCCAAAACAAACGGAATTTGAAAGACGTCATTCGGTGTACTGAAACATATCGATGGATTGCTAAGCTATTATATAGTTCCATTCAGGATGAGTGTGATACGAAAATACTGATTAAACATGTAATTAAAACATATATTGTGTAACTGATAGACTTTCCTCACAATGTAGTAGTTTCCAGACTCTTCTAGATTCATTGTCCTCTCAGACAAAACGACATATATTTGTTTTAAGCTGTCGCCGTGACTCTGTATTTACTTAGATACCGAAATGCTGCAAAACAACTCATGTTTTTTGCCCAGATTTGACAGTAACAAGGCAGATGACATAAAACGTATAAAGACGATTTTTTTCAGATATTTCTTCGTATGAGATACAATTATATAATCAAAGTGAAAAATAATGCATGAGGTGATATTTCTGTCAATTTTTCGAAAAAAAGGCGCATCTAATGATTATTTCTATTTCTTTTTAGACACTGAAAACAAGTTTGACGTGGATGTTTTGGATTTACGTGAAATAGATTAGTCCTCAAAATTATAAAAAAATTTTAATGTCAAGAGCAAAACAAAACAGTGATGATAAATGTCCGTGTTTCATCTTACTGATCACAGGCAAAGAGGAAACACTCCCCAACTCAATGACTAGACTCGCAGAGATATCTGTATGCTAGTTATTTTCTTTTGAACAGTTTGTTTTACAATTTATTGATTAGAAAGTGAATCTAAGCATACTTTATGAAATATTTAGTGGATGATAGTATAAAAAGCTCTGATGAGTATTTCCATTCACACCTTAGCGGATCGAGCAGATATTTTAGTGCTTTGTCCTAGCGACATCTATTGGATTTCGTGAGTTACCTCCTTTAGTATGTAATGCCGGCTAACCAATACCGTGTAACAGCGGTGCAATGTATATCGGCCATAAATGGTGGAGGCAATTTACTTTAAAAGGATGATTTGTAATATGAACATTGAAAGTGTGACTACGTACCAAAGAGAAGCCATTACATGTGTATTTGAGTGAAAGGTTTGTGTAGAAACATAGACCGGCAGTGGAAAATAGCTTATTTATGAATCCATTCAAGTTGTGTGTTTCCCTTGTCTCGATCATGTAGGAACAGTCTTCAGATCTGAACAACTTAATCTGACCGGATGCGGTGGCTTGCTGCCACATCCAATGAAATTCACAGACCCGAAGCACAGAAATATCTGCTCGATCCGTCAAGTTGTAGATACGGTTAAGATCTCGGAACCTTGGCTAGCGACGGTGAAGCTAAAACGGTGTCATTAAAAATATTAACACAAACGTTTTTGTTTACTCTTATGTTGATAGAGTTTTCCTTATCTTCGTTATGTTCTTCTTTCTATCTTTTATGTATCAAGTACTGTGGGAAAAATTGACGGTACAGATAGAAGGAATGCTGACTGTATTCGTGACCGATATTGGGTTAATGAAGATATATTCATTGATATTGTACAATACCGAGCGAAAGTGGGTCTATTTTACTCCGTCAAACATTTTCAAAAATTAGGTATTACTGGAATAACTTCGTTACTTGGATATTTCTTGATAACTTTCAATGTACTTGTATCTTTCTATAATTGGTGTACAAACAGTCTTTAAATCCCAGCAACGACATTGTTATTTCATTGGTATCGTTCTATCTTTAAAAGCTAATAGGAAATATAGAAAGAAGTCCAGGACCAGGAAACTTGAAGAAAAAAAAAGAAGGAATTAAATTATTAAGGTGTTTCATCTTAATATTAGAAGCTTGAGAAACAAAATGTAATTTATTAAAAACGTTCGACGTTAAATCTTTAACTGAAAGTAAGCTATATGATAGTTTCATGTCATTGTATACAATTCGACAGTTCTTATCCTCCCGTTAGTAAAGATACAACAAGTATGGACCGATGAGTAATTACGTACGTATCGGAATGTTGCAACCGATTAGAAGCATCGATTTATAATCTCAGAACACAGAGTCTTGGGGTAGAAACAGTTTTGAAAAGAATTAGTTTGCTTGCTTGCCTTCCATGAAGATCACCAAATAATGTATTGTGGATCTTTATGGAAGGCTGAGAAACAACCTAATTCTTCTGACAATGAACAGTTTCTTTCTCAAAATTAAAATGCGGGAATCTTGCAGACCATAAGTAAGTATAATTTCTCAAATGTTATCACCGAACCAACTAGAGCGAGAGACAACTCTTCGGCTTTGCTTGGCCCAATACTTATTAGCAATAAGTGGCGTCTTAAGGCGTTCCAGGGCCCTAAGTTCTGAAAATATTATGGTGCTCCCCACCCACTTCCTACAAAATGTGAGGGGGCCCCGAGTGGCCGAATGGTCTAAAGCGCTCTCCGTTACGGATCACTGCCATCTCACCTCTGTCTGCGTGGGTTCGAGTCTAGGATTCGGCGAATGTGGATATGTGAGAAAGCTTGCCAGTAGCTTCTCGTGGGTCGGTGGTTCTTTCCGGGGGATTTCCCGGTTTCTTCCTCCACCATTAATACTGGCCGCCATGTATAGCCTATCGTGTGCTGAAAAATGGCGTTAAGCCCCACAACAACAACAACAACAAAATGTGAAACTCAAAAACAAAAAGCTAAAAAGGTAGGAAAATACCAGTGTTGCCATCATTCCCTAATCAAAATACCCGTACATGCAGATCGAAATGGTCATATATAATTCATGCAATTTTATCATCGACAATTCTATTTTATCTGGTGCCCTAAGCACGTGTGCTTAAAGGGTAATCCGAACCTGTTACCAATACTCGTAAAATCACATAATTGGGTACAAATGCCGTCAACCATAGCTTTAGTGATCATGGAATAACTTGTTTTCTATCGATTTAAGAATAAAACCTAATCGATGTTTTGAACGAACTGTCTGGAATTTTAAGAACAGAGAGTAATAAGTTTCATATTACTGTTAATAGTTTTAAATGGACTTTTATTAGGCACTTTTTGGAATGTATTATTGTAGTTTTGGACGATTGTAGTGAGAATTCAATTCAAATAGAGTACAACTTGAAGCTGCCCTCATTATCGCTGGTGTACCTTCAAAGCAAGCGATGAATGTTTATATTTAGAAACAGGTTTCATCACCTTGAGTGAAAGGTGAACCAGTCCAGCACTATAAATTTTGCATTGATCATCAACGTTGATGTCCCACAATGTCGGCCATTATGCCTAACCTGCTTTGAGGGAAGGAATGGTTTCGGGTGGTGCCCAAGCATCCAGGCGAGTTTGTAAAAAGCTATGGACTCACGCTTAATGGGTACTTCACTGAGGTCGACCTCGAGTGCCCCAAAGAGCTGCACGATGCGGCGAGTTTGTAAAAAGCTATGGACTCACGCTTAATGGGTACTTCACTGAGGTCGACCTCGAGTGCCCCAAAGAGCTGCACGATGCGCACTCGCTGGTCCCAGAGGATCTGTATGAGGCACCGTAGCGGACAAAAGCTGGTCCAATGAGAAAGTTGCAGTTGAAATTTCGATGTCGTATGTCGAGAAATCCAATATCACGTGTTGGCTCAAATTGCATATCCTTAAAGTTCCATTTTCTAGATCGAGATTTTAGATTTTATATGTTGAATTATACAGTGGTGGTTTAAAGTTCTATTTCCTATGTCGACGTTTTACAGTGTATATTTTGAATTGAACAGCGGTGGTTGAAATTTCAATATCATATATCGAGAATCCCTAATTCACACGTTGTATGCAACTGTTTGTGATGAAAGTTCCATTTCATATGGCGAATATTTAGATTTCATCTGATGAATTTCACAGCAACGAGAAGCAGCATCCTTGTTTATAAATAATGCGGTCCGTTCACGAGAGCGACCTCTAGCGAAGAAATTCATAGTAATTCTCGACCTGTGAATGGTAACTTTCAAACTGTAAATGCATGAAATGTAATGGCGCCTCATAACTGAATACACGAATGATGTATCTTAATACTCGATATTATTTTGAAGTGTTAAAGTGGACATTGTATAATGTTACTTTTAACACCAACACATCGTTTCACTATATAAAAATAACAATTCTGACAAGCACAATTAAATGTCCAATCACCGCTATGTAATTCAAAAAGAACCAATCTAAACTCTCAATATACGAAATGGAACTTTCAGCACAATCAATGTGTTTCAACATGTTAAATTGAAACTCTCGACATATGACATTAAAATTTCAACAACCGCCGTGTAATTCAGAAGATACAATCTAAACACTCGACACTGGACGTCGAATTTTCAACCAACGCTGTGTAATTCAACAGATGAAATCTAAATACTCAACATATGAAATGGAACTTTCAACATAAACTCTTTGTTCCAATACATAAATTAGGAATTCTCGACATATGACATCGACATTTCAACCACCGCCGTGTAATTCTAACGACACAATATAAAACCTCGACATAGAAAATATAACTTTCAACCACTACTGTTGAATTCAACAGATACAATCTAAAATCTCGACCTAGAAAATGGAACTTTAAGGACAAACATTTTTGATACAGCACGTGAAATTGGAATTCTGGACATATGACATTAAAATTTCACCGGCAACGTTCTGATTGGACCAGCTTTTGTCCGCTAAGGGCGCCTCATAGATCTGCGCGTCTAAGAGAACAGGCTGAACGACTATCAGCGTGACCTTACGTACCAATTCGGGGCACGTTTGCTGAATTCATGAAACTGTTTCCAAGCCTGCGGAATAAGGAACGTGATTTGGTTCATTGCAAGCCGATCTTGCCTGAGACGGGGGCAGTCCTCCTCCAAGCGATCAGGTCGCCAATATTAGGGGCTTGGGATCACGGCGTACATCAAAAGCATGTTGAGGGGCGCCACGTGGTAATGAAGTTTTCGGGGGGCAACCTATTATCGAAAGAGTATCAGGCACATTATTCTGTCTATATGACGAAGATCCGCAACCGTACACCTAGGGTCCGAGGCCATGAAAAGGACGAAGCCTTGGGATGGGTTTGCCACTATTTGCTTTGCTGCCGGACTTGACTTTTTGTGAATATTACAATCCCAGCCTTCCATACTTCGCTGCAATGGCAACAATGGCAGCATTCGAGTGCCGAAGGTGTACGGATTGTAGGCGCCAACCGGCCAGTCTGGGTGTACTAAGGCAGCTGGCTTGGCGACATCTTTTGGGCCATAATCAGGACAGCCACCACGGCTGACGCGGACCTGGTTACAGTCGCCATCCCATTTGAAGCCATGCGCGCAGTTGCCTCCATCAAGACGGCCTCAGTGAGCTAGTGAAGGAAAGACTGCCAGCCATCGTGTTGCAAAAAGTGCAGTGAGGCGGGACACGAACGTCCCCGAAAGCTGGCTCTATTCGCGGAAAAACAATACCGCCTCCACAAAGCGAAATCATCAGTCAGGTGGCCACCAGAGAGCTACCGCCCTTGCCGTAAATTCGGCCATGTGTTTGGGCCTATGCCTCTCCTCGTCATCAGAACATGGTCCGCGATGGCATCCTTCCAGAACATGTAAGACTCTGCCATCGACACCGCCACCACAGTATCAGAGACATACAGTAGTACTTGTACAAGGCCCGCGACCCTAACCAAAAGGCTACAATTAAAACACGCGCTGATGATGGTGATCTCATAAGCGCTGTCTTTGTCCAAAGATATTAAAATCATTTATAACCTCTGCAGAAGGTCATAGCACACTTTTGCCTTACTAAGCTCTGTGCAGTATAACTACTATCAGTCTGAGTCGGTGTTTATCATACATTTTTGTTATTTCAAAACTGTGCATTGTAGGTAAGTTTTCGCGCTTAGGTGAAATTATTTTACCATTAGCATGACAAAATGGAACTTTTACACCATGTCAAAATATTTATTTGAAAACTTTTTGAATTCATATCACTTTCTTGAGAGTGATCATACAATTGTCTTAATTGGCTTGTCCCCAAGAAACTTTTAACGTAAACATTAAACTGCTGATACTTAAAATATTTCTATTAATTTGACGGTAACGTTTAATGTACTGAACACAGCGTTGTGTATTATACCTTACGTCTGTTTTATCTAACTGCAGCAAAGAATGCTTAAAATATTGAAGCGCTTCAAGAGTGTCATATTCCAATATTTACCGAACAGAGGAGAATTTACTAGTACAAGATAAGATACATACTGGGCAAATTATTCAATAAAACATAGATTTTACAAAACTCAACGGAATGACATGGCGCTTGGTTCGCATTTTAATATACAGATATAGTCTCTGTATACGTGTACAGCAACAAGAACGCATTGTCTCTTTTACACTCTAACGTAAATTTGTGAACAGCAAACTAACTCTAGCAAATTATTTTCTCTGTTTAAAGAACTAAGAACTAATAATTGGTTATGAGCTTTATTCTCAACATTCCGTAAATATATACTGGAGCGATTGACAGGAAGGAATTTTGTTGACATTATCAACGTTGACATTAAAGAAGAAGACTGTGGAATAAACGAAGTTATATCTTTCACTGATATGAAATGATCTCTTCAAGATCGATGGTAAAAAACAATAACTTTGCTCATAGAGTAATACCACATGTACTTGCTTATGAGTCCAACTGCAAACTGCGCAGAACCAGATCTACCGTCGCATAATGCGCCGGCAGATCTGGGTCTGTGCAATTTGTTAGGAGTAATCAGACGAAACAAACAGCATAGACTGTGATCTGCAGGCGCATTATGCGACTACAGGTCAGGATCTTTCTTGTTTGCAGTTTGACTGGGCTTATAAGCGAGTACATTCTGTAAGTATAAAATATATGTCCTTTTTTTTTTACATATTTACAGCAAAAGATTAAGATGTGAAAGAAACCATTATTACTCTAAAGAGGTCTTACAAACGTGCCCTGCAATTAAATGGCCTAGGTTTGATAAGTCATCCTTTATTGCAATGTTATCAACTTGACACTTTTAGAAACACTTATTAAAATACAATTCTTTTATTATGTAGTGTTTTAATCCTTGATTTCCACCCCCATCCTCATCCCTCCACGAAGTAGAGTCCAACCAAAAGACATTAAAAGGCCATAACATTTTGGAAGGATCTACTGGGGTTTCTGTACCTTTCTCGGTCATCGTTTCTGAGTCTTGTCCAACTTGTGGAGACTACTCTTATTATAAGGAAACAGTATTCCATTTCTTTTTCTTCAACGAAATAATGCTTCCCTCCTTCAAATTATGCACTATGTAAAGTCATGAAAAATTTATTAATGACCCCAGGTTAAGCAGGTAAAAATCACGTTCATTTTGCCATTCGAGTTACCTTTTTATAGAACAATAAACTAAGGGAATCTTAACGGAGTTAAACTATGGATATATTTTGTGAAGTAGATTTTGTCCTGGGCTCAAGGTGTTTGATACACGTCTTTATTTGGGGGGGGGGGGCGGGCTAATGAAACGTTTCACTTTTCGAATATGAAAGTATACAAGATATTGTTTTCTTCCCCAGTCCAATATTAGAATGACTTGCCCAATCCGGACATAAAGTTATCCGTTGAGTGTGACCTCTAAAATTTAAAGTAACTGAAAAATCTGACGACATGTTAACCCATGTATTATAAGTTCATTCTACAACTTCTGTAGTTATAAGTGTGTCTGTGTGTGTGTCTGTGTGTGTGTGTCTGTGTGTGTATCTGTGTGTGTCTGTGTATGTGTGTCTGTGTGTGTGTCTGTGTTTGTGTCCGTGTTTGTGTCTGTGTGTGTGTCTGTGTGTGTTTCTGTGTGTGTGTGTCTGTGTGTGTGTCTGTGTGTGTGTCTGTGTTTGTGTCTGTGTGTGTGTCTGTGTGTGTTTGTGTCTGTGTGTGTGTCTGTGTGTGTATGTGTGTGTGTCTGTGTGTGTGTCTGTGTGTGTCTGTGTGTGTGTCTGTGTGTGTGTCTGTGTTTGTGTGTGTGCTTGTGGCTGTGGCTATGTGTGTCTTTGCGTGTGTGTGTGTGTGTGTGTGTGTGTGTGTGTGTGTGTGTGTGTGTGTGATTTGGATTTTTAACGTAGCTTTAGCAATTGTTCAGTCATATCTCTACCATGTCTGCAGTGTGGCAGTTTCTAGTGATGTCTAGCACTGGGGCATTATGCCGCAGACATGTAGCATCATGTCCCAACCAGTCACATTATCCTGACACCAGGCCGACCAGTCCTAACACTAACCTCTTAATGCTGAGCACCAAGCGAGGCAGCTGTTAGTACCATTTTTTAAGTCTTTGGTGTGACTCGTCCGGAGTTCGAACCCGCGACCTCCCGCATCCGAGGCGGACGCTCTAACCACTAGGCCACCCGAGTAGCTATAAGAAGGAAAGGTATTAGCAACATTGTTTGAGAGATGCAGTATTTCTTGTAGATGAGAAACTGATATAGTACAATTTTTAAAAGCAGCTTCCCTTATAGTATGAACAGGTGCGAGAAATTCTTCACCGCTAACTAATAATTACTTTGATTTGTTTCTTCCTAATTCATTACTTTACACTCAGATTTTTTAAGGTCGAAGTTCAAAATCGGGCGTGTGCTGGTAGAGGGTGGGTAGTATATGTTATGTATGAATCGTGATAGGTCGAGTAGTTGGAACTTAATTATACAAAACGTATCTAGCAACATGTAATAAGAAAACACCTACTGGACTATCTCGTGATATACTGAATAGCGTGATAGTAAGTCTCTTTCCTATTGACCGCTGGTCATTTAGGTCAATTAGGAGAAGCTTTCTGGAAATTAATAAATTTTAGAAGGAAAAGTATAATTCCTTCCCTGTTATGGTGTGGCCTCGGCCTAAAATCCAGTTGAGGATTTGGAGAATATGTTAGTGATAGCAAAAATTATTAGCCACAAGAAATATTACAATAAATACATGTGTGGGGAATTAAACCATTTCACAATGTCGACCTAAAGTCACAAATTCTTTTAAAGTTGTAATAATTTTCCAAATAGCAGTCGCGATGACAACTACACTGGATAATTTATCATACGAAATAAAAGACGAGAGACCTTGAAGATGCGCCCTCTGTGATATTAGTAATTAATTGATATCAATTTTGTATATCAGCCATGATGACTACGATGACTTTATTTACACTTCAAGAGGGAAGTATCTAACATCGAAACCAAACTACATAGTGCCCTTTTCATTCCAGGGCGAAAACTGTTCAGGTATTTTTGGATTTAATGTTATGCGATAGTAAGGCTGTAAATTATTTGTTATTCATGGAATGGTTCATACTGACGTATTTGCGGAATATGTTCATACAGCATGTATTCATGGAATGGTTTCATACAGTACGTATTTATAGAATGGTTTTATACAGGATGTATTCATGGAATGATTTTATACAGTACGCATTAATGGAATGGTTTTATACAGTACGCATTCATAGAATGATTTCATACACTGCCTACCGCTCCGGTGGCCTAAGTGGTTATAGCGTCCGCCTCGGATGCGGGACGTCGCGGGTTCGAACCTCGGCAGAGTCATACCAAAGACTATTATAATGGCACTAGGAGCTGCCTCGTGTGGCGCCCAACATTAAGAGGTTTGTGTTAGGACTGGTCGGCCTGGTGTCAGGATAATGTGACTGGGTGGGACATGATGCTATATGTCTGCGGCATGATGCCCCAGAGCTCGACATCACTATAAACTGCCACGCTGCAGACATCATAGCGATATGACTGAAATTTATAAAAGCTACATTAAAAATCCAAATATCACACACACACACACACACACACACACACACACACACACACACACACACACAAAAGTACATATTTATAGAATGGTGCCATACATTACGTATTCGTGAAATGGTTCCATACAGTACGTATTCAGAGAATGGTTTCGTACTATACGTATTCATCGAATGGTTTTGTACTGTACGTATTCATGGAATGGTTTCATACAGTACGTATTCATGGAATGCTTTTATACAGTACCTGTTCATGGAAAAAGACACATGTCATCCATATTTAGCTTCCTCATATCAATCGAAAATTCCCCGATTGTTGCACATATCTATGTTAACCTTCGTATTTAATTATTACGAGGCATTCATTAGGCACAAAAGTGGTGAATCTAAGTGTCTATTTATCGAATGTGACGGGTAAATCTATCCTACATTAACAACTTGTAGAGACCGCTCCTGGTTAAAAAGAAGAAATCAGAGAGCAGTCTCCCCAAAGAGGCTAAAGCAAAACAGATTTATATGAATTACACAGGGATTTGCAAACCTGTTTGATCATGGGTCTCACTCAGCCATATCACATCGCATTTTCGACCATATTTTTGCTTGAATTGGACAAGAAGGCCATGAGGTGTGTGTCTATTCAACTGGTAAAAAGTCGATCTTTGTTTTTGTTCTTTTGTTTGTTTGGTCTTTAAAAAAGAAAAAAAAAAAAAAAAAAATGTTTTCATATTCACCATGAAAATAATACGAGCAGCAAGGTCATGTGCCAGGTAAATTATCTCTAGATGCTGAGAAATTAATGCTGAGACAACTTGTAACTGGCTGAAACAAGATATAAAGTAAATGATGAAAGTATCTACAGACTGAGTAATTAGCTGCAAAACATTATTATAATTACGTAATAAATCAGTTGATTTCTAATTTTACACTGCCAGAGAATGAGATGCGTCGTGATTGTAGTCTGAATTATCCATACCACTATGCTCACGTGTAAGTCTGGTACAACTGCAAACAACAGATACCCTATCTGCTGTCGCATACTCCGCCAGCAGGTCAGGCTCTGTGCTGTTTACTCAAATGAGTAGTCCTAGCAAACTTGGTAGACCCTGATCTGCGCAGGCAGATTTATTTTTGTTGTCAGTTGAATTTCACTTGTTCGCAAGTGCATACGGTATCATGTCAGTTTTTGTTATCGTCTTAGCCAGTGTCTTCCTGTTTACTTCACAAGTTATCTTGATTTCTTAACACAAGAATTGGCCAACAAAAAGTTCGTTTTATCTATTCAATCTTTGTTCACGGATTACGTTCGAATATTGATGAGCAGATCTGCTGCAGACTTTCTGTCTTATCTATGCCGTATATAAAATAATTGAAATTTCGACAGAAATAATTTTCCTTTAATTGTTAGGATTTCGCCAGACATACCTGAACTACGTTCCGTTGCCTGGTTCGGTTTCGCGGTAAGGAACCATTTAATCCTGGTGCGCTGAGGTCGAGTGATAGGAGGCAGTCTGAAGAAGGTGATCAACATCGTCGGTCGCCGCTATGTCGCTGGGCAGATGAAACAGTGCGAAACAGATCAGCAAGTCAAAATCCGAGTTTTAGATACAAACAACACGCTGTAAAATGCGCATCTTCTTCCAACTAATGTCAGAGTCAAGACAGAACGTTCTTCTTGATTTCATGGCTTGAGATTTATCTCTAATATTCGTATCCGTTGGTTTAGTACTCTCCTTCCTAAAAGGCTCCATCAAACAATCAATCCATATTTCAGTTAGCCCATTCCATATTTCAGTTAGCCTAATCCATTTTTCAGTTAGCCCATGAATAGGATATCAACAAAATCGAAACTGAACACTATGATAAATCGATTGTATCTACCATCTTTGAATATATGTCAAGAGTAGTCAACGACAGACATGGAAACATTGTAAGGGTACGAGTGGACAATACAAAATGTTTCCATTTCACGAGCGAAATATTTCCTTATATCAACTTATAAAACGTAGCTTTTCTTTTTCTTATATATTTCTTATAATATATTTTTCAGGCAAAATCGTCGATTTCTCTGGATGTTTCCCCACCCATTCTGTACCAATGATATTAATAGCTACGCTAGTAGATCGATAAAAAAAGAAGTTAAAATTTGCGAAACAATTTTTAGGACAATAGCATTTTCTTTACTTATCTACTACACATAATGTTTCAGATTATGTATTTTGTCCAATTAATGCCTGTTTTCAACGGATAATGAAGAGATTTTAATGTTATGGGCACACTTATGGGCGGGTAATTGATACAGGAGCATAGCGCTGCATCTCAAACTACAGTAAAAACTCTTTATCTGAATCCTTACTTGCTCTTTCGACATATCGTTTCAATATGTTTCAATTTATTTTCTCCCCACCTCCCCTTTCACCATTTCATATTATACATACCTTTCTACTGAAACCAGACATGTGTTCTGATACGTAGGATATATACTAAGACCCCACCCCTACTTCGAATTCACTGTCACTCGTTTTGCACTTGTAATAAGTCGCGTTTTGCCTAAATCATTTCGCGGGTTCGTAAAAAGCGCAATCCGAGAGGTCCAACCTTGCACGCAGATCTAACATATATTGGTATGTCGACTTTTACTCCTTTGCCACATGGCAAGTCTGACCAAAGATACGATCAGATACTCGAAAAATTCCGTCTGAATAATAGTTTGAACGCAGCACACCCTAGACTTGCATGCAGTAATTCACGGTACGCGAGCAGAAGCACAACCAAACAACTTAACCCAATATGGTGATCTATCAATGTAAGTGCGGAGTAATATTTGTTTAAGTGTATACGGTAGTTAATATTCTCTGCCAAACTGTTATACATCAGGTAATACGGCATAGTGGTAAAACTGACTGATTACACTTTTCTTACTTCGACCCATATCTCTGAGATAAACTTTTTCACATTATCGGTATGAATTTCCTCTGAAATCCCTCCAGTACCGAATATGTCTCTGCGATGCGCTCTGCTTCGATACTTAGTAAAGAGATGTCCTTCAGGTGTCTCCTGGCATAATCTAACAAGGCCGAAATGTATCTATTCTATTTTCGACTGCCTGGAAAAAGAACCGAATTCTGAAATCTGATGAAATTAGGAGTCGAGATACAGCGACGGTTTTTATCGTTAAGTAATAAATCGGGATTTCCATGCATAACGTCTTCGCCTTTCTCGTTAAGAATGACTTATCGACGTCCATCATGTAAATAGGCAAGCTCAATGCTCTAATAGCACGCACGGGGATTTCCGATTAAGCATTGCACTGTCTATGACAAAACGCCGCCCAACAATCAGAACCCTATAATTAATACTGACCTATGGCATGTACATAAAAAGCATTCCGTTCACTAAATGCATAAGGCACGATAGTCTTCTCCTTGATTAATGTGTGTGTGTGTGTGTGTGTGTGATTTGGATTTTTAACGTAGTTGTAAAATAAATTTCAGTCATATCGCTACGATGCCTGCAGTGTGATAGTTTATAGTGATGTCGAGCACTGAAGCATCATGCAGCAGACATGTAGCATCATGTCCCACCCAATCACATTATCCTGACACAAGGCCGACCAGTCCTAGCACTAACCTCTTAATGCTGAGCGCCTAGCGAGTCAATTGCTAGCTTAATTTTTATGTCTTTGGTATGACTCAGCCGGGGCTCGAACCCGTGACCTCTCCGCGTCTCATACTCTCTCCTATAATCTCTCTCTCTCTCTCTCTCTCTCTCTCTCTCTCTCTCTCTCTCTCTCTCTCTCTCTCTCTCTCTCATGGTGTGCACAGTGCGATCGAATATATAAAATCACGTGAAATTTAAATTAGCACATCATTTACTGTAAATGGAATATATACTTAATACAAATAAGTTACAACAACAAGAGCATAACGATTAATTATGATACCATACGTCGTGTTAACTGGCGTACAAAACACCGCCGCCCAAGAGAAATTTTTGGCAACGCAGTGTTTTGCACCTACCACTGAAAATCAGCAACTATGTATAGAATGTTCAAATCCCAAATGATGAGAACATTGAAAAAACTACATGTATTCAACTCGTAATAAATTACAAAGAAGTCAGTTAAATGCAGTAAGTTAGCCTTTACGCGACATAATTAGATCAGAAGCAACTGGTAAAGCTGAAAGCTTAGTTACGATGCAGTCAAAAGGGCAAAACTCAGTTTGCATAAAATGACTTGTATAATAGAAAACAACAGGAAAATATGATTGCACGCAACTCGATCCACGACAAAAAATATACAGTTAAAAAGTCATCAAATTAATCGTATTTAGTTTTTCGAAGTAATTCCTTTTCAAATAAATTCCTACCTACTGGTGCATGCATAGTAACGGCCGTTTCATTTCAGCATGTGTGGCGAGTCAAATGCTTTTCATTTCAGTCATCCAATATAAATAGTGTGAAAGCAAGATTTTTACATGAAGTTTATTCCTACATTTTTTCTTATAACATCGACAAAACGTCAAAATAAGAGTTAATCTGTTACTCTTTCTCTTTGTATTTGCCATTCCCTCCTATTTAGGACTTTGCATTATGACTTGACCTAACTGATACGTTAAAGAGATGTGGCGCTAGTTTATTTACGTAAGACGATGGAAAGCGACACCACAATATCTTTTTTACCCATCTCTGATTTTTTTTTTCTCAAAACATACTGTCTGCCTTCGTTTGAACCAAAAATTGATTAAAAACTAAAATGATATTACTGAACATAACTCTGTAAACAGACGCTCAATCATTCAAGGAAACTACCGAGATTTACAAACGCGACGTCATCTCCGTTATATTGTATACGGTTTTGGAAAGCCTCATTATGGTGTCCCAATGCAAATTTGAGACCAGCGTCAAACATGAATGTCTGGTTGAAAGAAACTAAATGGCATATTGGCCAAATACGGACATTGTGGTCATTATTCAAACAATTTGGCAGTTGTTCTACCAGTTGTTCAGGACAGGGTGCACAATATTACAAGTATTGTGACCTACTGCGCGAGACGTACAACACACAGAGCGTGTAAAGTGTAAAGATACACTGCTGAGAAACGTGCAGACGATATTAATATAAAGGTGTGGTGTGTGAGATGACAGTTTCCTGTCTAATTTGATACGTTAATTTAGTAGGGGGTGAGGTGGATCCCCCATTAATGCTGTGTAGAAAGGGACGACTGATGTCCTTGAATCGGATGATAACTCTAACATCTTGTTCGTGTCATGTTGTGTGTGGATTCCCGTCCAAATTAAGGGCGTTTCTAACAGGATTTTACAAATGCGTCTTCATAGTAAAGTTGTTTCGTTTTTAGTAAAGTATTGTTTCTCACTCACAATGTTTAATAGTCACGCGTTCGCCCAATGCAGAAGGGAACTATTCGCATTCTATCATTTATTCCTGGAAATACATTCGCTCAAAAGTTGTTTTTTCTTTATCTTAAAGTGGAACATGTCACGCGAAAAAATTTATTGTAAAATTAAGTCTGAAAGACTTAACTATCAAGATTTGAAACTATTTCATAATAAAAGTAAGATTATATTGCTGTTGTTAAGCGATATTATTTAAAATACACGCTTTCCTAAAGTATAATACTTTAGAACAGATTTATGTGTAGATCGATAGATAATCTTCTTCAGGTTCGCTTTGTCCATGCATATCCAACAGTAAAAATATAAAATGCGAATCGAAAGGACATTTAAAACTTTCGTCGTTGAAATATAATACTGATAAATGTTACTTTTATATGACGTCTGAAGATAAAATTCGAAATGAAGCCTGCCTCAGAGTGGAAATTCTAAGTTTCTCTACAGGTTAAAGAGGCAGGGTCGTTGCCCACAAAAATAACGACACTTACTGATACGCTGGGTTTCCAATGGTCTCATGCCAGAAAAGGAAGCCTTTTGTTAATCTATGATCCCATATATTCAGAACTACCTTTCCTATGTCACATTATCATTTGTAGCAAAGATTCGGATAATGCTTAAGTTACGACACAAAATACGACTTCGGTCAGTGTTTATCGGTCCTGATTTAGAAATTGTAGGACCAGGCTTTTGTGCTATATGAGTAGGGAGCCATACCGTCTCTACTCGCCTATAGGTCGAGTCCAACTGCAAGCAACATATGCCTGGTTTACAGTAGCATAATGCACCAACAGATCATGGTCTATGTTGTTTGCTCTACTGATTAGCCCTTACAAAATGCACAAACCTGAATTACCGGCGTATAATTAGCCAGCAGATCTGGGTCCTTGCAGTTTGCAGTGCGGTTCTTATTATTGGCGAGTATATACGATATTTTTGATCATTCCCCAGAGAAGCTTTACAGTCGGCGATCATGGTCAAGGTACTGACTTAAATCACCTATAAACGTCTGATAAATTAAAAGTAATGAATGACTAAAATATATAATATATTCCATTCTTGTTTACAGGTGTTGTCCCAAGATATTTTGAATTCTTATAAAACATTCTTAAGTTTTGTAAAATTCAACGAATAATTTATTTCCCTTTAATACAAAGTGAAAATTTAAAATAAATTTACAATAATGTGAATTCAATCCCAAAAAGTCCTAAAAGTTTTATCACAAGTTCAAAAATATAGAGTATTCCGAATGGATTCCAGCTGTGTTCCGAATGAAATCCAATTTTGAATGTGCTTGTATGCTAATACCCTGGAATAGTATTGATGTGCTAACAGTCTTAATGTATCACAATGATATAATACAAAATGTCCTTGAATGAATTCACAATAATCCCCAAATAGTGTTTTAGTCCTAAATCAAAGAGCACTTCGTAATTCCAATGAATAATTTAAATAAATTAATTAAATCCACTCAGCTGAACACAAAAAACTAAAACTGATTCCACTATGAATAATTTTAAGATAATGAATAAATAATTCTGTTTGCTTCAAACTTTATATACAATCTGTCACCTAACTTATGATGTGAGACAATGTCCCGGACCTAGGTCATTTACAATGGAATTTTTCCCACCAAACTGCAAACAACATGCTTCTAGAACATTTTTAATTTAGAAAAAGAACTAGACGTTAAAATCAACATCTGTAAAACGTTTACCTCCAAGTGAGAATGGCCTTAAAATATAATCATACAATCTAAACTCATAGACAAATATTAGCTATGTAATATGTTGTTTACAAAATAACAAGACGTTAGAGTGTGTGCATGTATGTATATATATATATATATATATATATATATATATATCTATAGAGAGAGAGAGAGAGAGAGAGAGAGAGAGAGAGAGAGAGA
>JAECUM010069196.1:0-16989 GCA_016617855.1 Megalonaias nervosa
CCCATGCACATGAGATAGCCATAATCATTACGAAAGCACATTTCTATTTTTTCATCGTTTCTAGGGAAATTGTGTCCATAATCTGTCACCAAGGATGCTAGAGGGAATTCAAGGCTTCTTCGATGAAGAAAATGCACACAATATTGTCCACAAGTTATCTAATCTGATCCTTGTAACCTCACGTTCTCACCATGGGTCGAAACATCATTTTTTAAATGAAACAATGATATCGTCATTAATCGGCGGAAATCTACATAATTCAAATATTTCACCATATCTTGATCTGGAAAGTAGACACCTAAACAGTTGTTTTTCTCAAGTTTTTTTTTCGCTTTTTTTTTTCTTTCTAGCCCATGGATGTCGTCAGTTTTAGACGACATAATCTCGAACTGTTTTCAATTTTTAGTGAGTGAGTTTATTTTTGATAGAGACCATTGAATTCCACGATGTCATGTACGAAAGGTGTCAGAGGAGGTAATGAACTTCCTAGATGTTCATTCTTCGACAACAAAGTTCACAGGCTTTGTTTAAAAATTAACCTTGAGTGCGTTATGTCGAGGTGTGATACGTGCTGTTATGTAAGATGGCTTCAATGCGTTTCGTTTCAGTGCGAGTCAGTAACATGGCTTCATACCACTCGTTAAAGATTTTTTTTCTTCGATGAGAGTCCAAGCTTCCTCTAGATAATACTTCAGATTTTCATCTTGACTCATCATCAAGCATTGTTCTTGATTCTGATGAACGACCTGACATCTGTAATAATTTTATTAGATCAGTAGGGTGATTATCTTGGTAATGTGAATAGTAGACTTGATATAAAGTTACATGTAACTGTACCGTCATTATATGTAGAGAGTAGACTTGATATAAAGTTACATGTAACTGTACCTTCATTACATATAGAGAATAGATTTGATAAATGAATCTTAATCAACTAGTTGAAAAATATGAATGAAATCCTACATCTCAAGTTTATTGTTTCACTGCGATGTCAATCTGTTGTTTTTTCAACTCAGCATTCTGGTTTATTTTCCGAAAAGTTGATGCAGTATATAGACAATTATAACAACTGTTATGCTCTGTCTGATTTTGAACAGTCTTATGATCGACTTATTACAAAAAAAAATCAAATAAACTCGTTCATTACAGCATATAAATCTGGTTTGCTGAGTAAGAAAATTGCATGGCCTAAGAGCGTTGTCAGCAAAACAAAACTACTACAAAAAGTTTCCTTGTCTATCATTGATGCAATAACACGGACATGATACGAAATAATTTCCTCTGCTAGAATGCTAAACTTGGCTATTTATAGGCCTTCTTTCTCTGATCGAAGACATTTAAATCACAGACACTATGAATGAAAATAGTGAAAAATCCTATCTTTTTATCCATAACTGACTTTAATTTCTTTTATTAAAGACCAACATACATGTAGAAATTTGAGTGTGTGTGTGTGTGTGTGTGTGTGTGTGTGTGTGTGTGATTTGGATTTTTAGCGCAGCTCTAACAATTTTTCAGTCATATCGCTACGATGTCTCAGTGTGGCAGAGTTTATAGTGATATCTAGCACTGGGGCATTATGCCGCAGAGATGTCCTACCCAGTCTCAATATCCTGACACCTGGCCGATCAGTCCTAACTCTAACCCCTTAATGCTGAGCGCCTAGCGAGGCAGCTGTTAATACCATTTTTTACTCGGCCAGGGTTCAAACCCGCGACCTCCCCATCCGAGTAGGACGCTCTAGCCACTAGGCCACCGGAGCGGTCTGTAGAAATTTGAAAAGAAACAATATATGTGTAGATATTTAACTAGGACAATATACAGTTAGGCATTTGAAAAGACCAATATACATGTAGACACATGAAAAGACCAATAATGTCAAAATTTGAAGATATGAAACACTAGGTATAGTTACACGATTTTCCATATATTTATTTAATCATCAATGAGATCAGTACGATTTAAGACAAAAAGTAATAAATCAATGACATTATTTTTTTTAAATATTCGACTTGTTTATGCGTCTTTGCTAGAAATCTTGATCGATGTTTGTCCGATATACTAAATGATATTTTGGTCACGTTCCTTTTGTCACTGAAACTTCCAATTAATGACTTCAAAGAATAGTTTGGAACGGCTAGATATAGTTCCACTAATTTGTCCAAGTTTCTACGAGTGGAAATATATGCAGCCATCAAATTATGTCACTTGCGTCAGCGATGAAAAAAAAATCATAGCAGTTCCGACCTGTATCAATGCAGGAAACGTTCCTCGTTGACGTGCCCTTTACCAATATATTTCCACTTGGGTTTTTCCAATAATCCTTTAAGCAAAACATCCTGGTCAGTAGCTAAAAATAAATCTATACATATATTTCTAATTATCAGCGGTAAAGTAATAAGACTCTAGCTCCTTATTTATTTGGCTATGGAATGGGTTTAAATCTGTGGTTTTGTAGGTTTAACGTCATTTTTCTGCACTTGGTAAGCTATACACGTGGAAGCTAGTATGTTTGGAGAAAGAACTTGAGAAGATCTCGGGAAAAACCAATGAATCACAGGAGGCTACTACCAAGCTTTCTCTCATGTCCACGTTGGCTGAACCCACATGGTCAAATGTGAAATGTGAGTAATCTACCACTCGGCCACCCCTGACTAAGGAAAGGGCAAGTATTTGAGTCCATGTTCGTTTGGCTAAGGAAGGGCAAAGTAGCTGGGTACAGAATGGCAGTTTATCTGGGTTCATATTTGTTTGACCAAGGAAGGACAGACTATTGAGATAAAAATATAAATACGAATCCGTTGATTTTCCTACCTTCTGCCCATATTGTTTTTGTTTGTAGTTGTTGCTTTTGTTGCTTTTTGGTTGGCTTGGTTGTTTAGAAAAAAAAAACGGGGTTAAGAGTGTTTCGTTCTATTAAGCAATCTTTGTACGGCACTCTATGGGCAACCAAAGAAAATTATGCCACTAACAAAAGTAGTTAATTGTCGAAATAATAAATTAATCCACTAGCTGAAGAGTTAGGATAGGGTATGTTACGTCACTTCAGTCATTAGGGAAGTAAACATTATATATATATATATATATATAACCCCTCTAAGACAACCTTCCGCTAGAGTGACAGTTCTTGTGTATGTGTGTGTGTGTGTGTTTGTGTGTGTCCCTCTCTCATATAATAATAATAATAATAATAATAATAATGAGGACTTTGTATAGCGCCTAATCTTTAGAAGCTCTAAGCGCTTTACAACATTTGACAACACTTAAAAAACATATATAATGAAATGATTACAAAAACAAAAACAACACCACAAAATTAGAAAATAGAAAACATGCTGAAAATATTTAAGGTAAGGAAACATTCTTAGGTCTTTAAGTCTGTTCTTGCAGTTGAAATAGGTGAATTTTAAGAGCGCTCTTGGATGAGATCACTCTCATTGTGTGTAAGTTCAGTGGGCAATTCGTTCCACGTTGCTGGGCCCTGGTATGCAAAAGAACGTCGTCCATATGATTTCATTTTCATAGTGGGAATAATGAGAACACGAGTGTCAGAAGTGGAACGTAAGTAACTTGCAGGTGTGTACACATGGGTGAGGTCAGATAGGTTTGTTGGACTGGAGCCCGTCAGTGAAACATAGCACAGAGAACAAATTTTGTGTTTAATTCTGGATCGAATAGATAGCCAGTGTAGGGTACAGAGCAGGGGGGAGGCATGCTCTGATCGTGGTACTCTAAGGATGATCCGAGAAGCTGAGTTTGAGCTTTTTGAAGTTTCTGGAGTAGATATTGAGACGAACCAGACAGAACTGAGTTACAATAGTCCAGTCTTGAAAGTAATAAGGAACACACAAGTGTTTTAGTGGCATCAGCTGAAAGATACTTGCGAATGGAGCTGATGCGTCTCAGCTCAAGATATGCAGCCTTGCATATGTTCATGACATGTTGGTGCAATGAAAGAGTACTGTTGAGAGTAACACCTAGGTTTCGTACTGACTGTGTGAATTTAATGTTGGTGTTGCTGATATTTATTGTCTGAGGTAAAGGATGTGAATGAGAAAGTCTTTGTGTTGTAATCAGAATGGCTTCAGTTTTATCGTCATTCATCTGCAGCTTGTTACATGTCATCCATGATTTCACATCGGAAATGTACCTCTCTACGCCTTGGATGGTAGCTTCAACTTCAGTTGGGTGGCTAGATTTGTATATTTGGGTGTAATTAGCATGCAATTGGTGAGACACTGGATGATGATCTATGACAATTGAGAGTGGCTGTGTGTATAGAATGAAGAGAACAGGTCCAAGAACAGACCCCTGTGGAACACCACAACATAGATCAACTGAGCTGGAGTGTTTTCCATTTGCGGACACAATTTGTGTCCTGTTGACCAAGTAGGACTTGAACCATAGTAAGGCTGCATCGTGAATGCCAAATACATGCTGGAGACGGTGAAGTAATATATCATGGTCTATTGTGTCAAATGCTGCAGACAAGTCAAGGAGAGTGACGACTGTAATCTTTCCGCTATCCAAAGCAGAGAGAAGGTCATTAACTACTTTCAGAAGAGTAGTTTCAGTACTGTGGCAAGGGCGATATGCAGACTGTACATTGCTAAAAAGACTGTTTGAATTCAGATGAGATACAAGTTGGGATATGAACACACACTCTCTCTCTCTCTCTCTCTCACACACACACACACACACACACACACACACACACTGTCTTTGTCTCTATCTCTCGATTGATTGATTGACTGATTGAGAAGGAATTGCACGGTTTGAAGCGTCAGATAGCACAAAATGGGCTTCACTGTGAAGTTAGCCTTTTCCCAAAGTTCACTATAGCCGTATTTCCAATGGTTAAGGATAAGGGCAATAGACCATTTCATGCAGACTTCGGCAAACTTCGTAATTTTCTCGGAATTTTGATCACGTGGCGGGTGGTCAACTGACCGCAATAACCACTCGATAGCTGGTGGGCAAAATATGGCGGACGCTGCAGCATCATATCAACTTTTCCAACTACTTCAACATCGTTTATCGAGTTGAAAAATGCCGCAGATATTGACGAAATTTAATATTGGAACCAGCCTGTCTTATTGTCTGGAAACCAGGGCGGATTTCAAAGCCTACGAGAGAGTAGCTTTGAGCTGTTTACATCTGGACATGTACATGTAAGTAAGGAAACGGTGTCGAAGTAAACAAATTAATCCTGACAATCAAAGAGCAAGTTGTTCAGACTATTTCTATGCATCCGAAACGTCACTAAAATAAAATGCGTTTAATATGAGTTTATTCCATTTGTTTTTGAATGTCTGTGGATAATTTACATGTAAATTTTAATCATTTAATTAGCTCCACTTGCTGGATTTGGAAAAAGCCGACTATCGGCGTCACCGGTATTCGATCTTTATGACGTTCACGGACAAGTAAAAAACAATTTCTCAAGTCGCAATACTAATACACGTAACACATTTTATGTGCAGCATGTATAGTTAACTGGATTTAAATAGATTTCTTTTTATAATAGATATGTCTAGGAAATTAGAATATAAGCTTGTTTCAAGTTACCCGCCCCCCCCCCCCTTTATTTACATTGTAAATACATATATACAAATGATGGCAATGTATTGCATCTAAGTATTGGTTTGTGCTTAACTTCGAAACTATCACATTTATTGTGTTTTAAATTGTTTTGTAGGCGGGAGCTTACCCATTAACAAAATATTTTTTATGTGGGGGAAATAACCTGAAACATGAAAATTTTAGTTTTGTCCTTCGTAATGAATATGATTGTATGTTTATTGTCTTCCACAAAAACATTTAAATGTGTGTTCTTTTGTTACAGCATATCGGAGTGAAGCAAGATGAAATTGCAAAAAAGGCCACTGTTTCTGCTGAGGTTCTTGCACACATGAAACGGCAATTCTACAGAGTGATTCTAATGTTGATCTCAGTGGGTGACATCATACATGCTAGCTGCTCATGCCCAGCTGGATCTGGTCCTAACTGTACGTGCAAACATACCGCTACACTGTGTTATGCACTGGAAGATTTTGTCAAGGTTGTTTGTGCTTCCTGAAGACATTCCATCATGTACTGGTATGTATATCTTCAAGTTGAGACATAGTACTATAAATATTGGTACTCTAATGTACAAAGACATTATATAACAATAACATCAATGGTAGCAGAAGGACGTTTCATTTTCTTTAGCCTGTTACCTAAAATTTTCCTTTTCTTTTTAGATAAACTTGAGGCCTGGAATAAGCCAAGACAGGTTAAACTTCCAGCAGCTCCAATCTATGATATAGACTTTACAAGAAAACAGCATGGAAAAAAAAGTAAACAGAACTGACCATTAAAAGGAGAACAACCGGAGGCTTATAAGCTTAATAAAGACTGTGACACAGAGAGAGCTTTTGCAGAAACATTCCTCTGTGAATTAGAGCAATGGAGTAAAGAATCCAACCACAGTAAACAGCTCTTAATAAATACAGTTGCAAGTCAGCATGATCCAATGGAAACACTGGTCTCTGTAAATCCATTATATTATGTGGAAAAAGTAAAAAGAAATATCACAGATTTATCTCATTCATATAGTATCACCCAAAAAAACAGTTAAAGAACTGTTTAAAAGTCACCCAGGATGAATAACTACTTATTCAAGAAAATACTCTTCTACAAAGCAGGTTGTCTGATTGGTTTACTTTGAGACAATTGAGGATAACCTGGGTACCCATTAAAAACAGTGAATATATATATATATATATATATATATATATATATATATATATATATAACCTTTTAGCAAGTCAAACATGCCCAAGTTTTAAACTTCATAAGTAACCCTCAGCATGCCAAGCATGACTACAGTGATTTATGCAGCCATTGTTACCTAATCGGAGTTTACATTGTTCACTAGTCTGGGTTTACCTGATGTTAGCTGATCATCAGTAGACTGTGGCTACAGTAATTTATTCGACAACTGTAACCTTGATCAGCATGTGAGTAACTCACAGGCTCATCATGGTTTACTGTTGTTTGCTCTCCAAAGCACCCTTTTGTAGCATAAATGGAATGATACAAATTTAAAGAAAAGCAGTTCACTATAAAAATATAGCAGGCTAAGGGCTAAAATAACATTTCTATGATACCAATCCCCTCTCATTTGAACAAGTGTTTTTAGCTTAGGGCATGTTTGAATGGACATAATCACATACATGTATGATATCATTAATTTTAATTATGCTAGTTCTTCAAGTGAAGTATACTAATTACCAGAAATAGAATGTTTAAAAAAATTTATTTTGAAATGCAGCTTTATTGTTTTCTTTAAAAGCACAGACGAAACATAAAATGAGTCACTTTAACAATACTATATTTAAAATGAATAAAATGATTTATGCGACTAGTGTAAACCGGATCAGCCTGGTTAAATGCAGGCTTATCAGGGTTTATATCAATCATCAATTTCTTCAGGTAGACTTTTCCCCTTCAGAAACTCTGTTTGATCTGATTAAAGGTCCTAAATTTGCTAAAAAGCCACAGATGTAACTGATTTCATTCATGAGAGGCATGTGCAGTATTGGGATCTTTTTTTTTTGGCTTCAGAAATGCAAATGTAGCCAGGTGAGCATTATAATTTTCAACAGTTATTCTTGATCTAGCTATAAGTCTCCCTGAATCGCGGTCACGAGAGTCAAACTGTTTGCTCTTTTCAGAGAGAAATGGTGGTCTATAAAGAGTTATTCCTTTTCCTTGAATTAAATCTTTTATCAAGAAACCTTTATCAACCTTGAGACCATTGCCACGTTGTAGTTTGTGTACTTATATCCCTTTGTCCGAAAATTTCCTTTTCAGATGAATTGCCACCAAACATATCTGTACAGTGAATTAAAGCTCCATTTGGAGCAGAGGTGTACATAGCTTCGACTGTATGACAATTTTTGCAATTTGAAAACATTTGTTTTCAAGCTATGGGATTTCTTGGGTCCTGAGTGCTAAATTTTACACAATCAGCAATTGCAACAAGAATTGGAAAATGTTGTTTGGTTGATAATGGCATATGTTTTTGAATATTTTCCTTTGAAGGCCATATTCTAATAATCTTAAATTTTCTATACATTCGTTTAATACAGACTTCTGCCTGTAGAAATATTAAAATCAGAGGCATGAACTGAATCTATAGGATTTTGTTTCAATTTGTATAGTACAAGAAGAAGCTGATTTTCTGAATCTATGTGAGAAAAAAGTTTGTTCGGATCACCATGACCAGGGATTGTCTCACATTCTATATGAGAGCAACAACTCACTAAATATTTTCGAGTATTGTAAAAAGCTTGTAATCTTCAATACTAGTATATCTTTTCAATTCTTTGTCTGAAGTTTTTAAGTTCTCAGTTTTTGAAATATTTACTTGACTTCTCACATGTTATCTTGGAGTCTGTCTGAGTTGTCTTATTAGACTTGAGACAAAATGAAGATGGTGTTTCAGTTTGTGTCTCTGCACCTATACTAATGTCTGTACTCGATTTTGCCGACCGCTTCTGTTTAGCGGTTACTTGTGTGTGCTTTTATTTGGCGGGGGTTCTCTGTATTCCTATGGAAACTTTGTTTTTCTTTGGTGTGACATGTGATGTAGAGTCGCTGAATAATTTTCATTTTCTTATTTGAGATGGGGTCCATCGTGGAGTAAGTAAGGACTGTTGAGAAATGATCACGTCATCTGTAAAAAGAAATAATATGATTGCAAGTGGGTGGGGGAACGGGTATTTTGTTTTTGCTTTTCAAATATTTGATCAGCGTTGCACCCCCCTCCCCCCCCCATTCTTCCAGTAAAGTCCTGGAAAATAATTATGAAAACACTATTTTTATACTAGAATAGTGTCTTTTTCTGATCTTTTACAATGGGGGATTATCAGAAGAAATATTTTTCAAACATAGGAAAGAGAGGCTAGTGACGTAAACAGTTACAAGTCTATTAAATAAGAAACAAAAAAGTTTTAAAAGGCCATATAAATTTCCTATTTTGCAAGAAGAGACAGTGTTCACCTCAAAAGTAATGATTGTGTAATGCTAAAGCATGTGTGTTCAAAAGAGAAAATATGGTTATAATTGTTTAGCATTTCTCAGTCATTCAGTGGAATGTGAAGACTTTAATACATGTATAAAGTGGAACACTGGTCAACATTGTCACTTAAAAAAATAAATATATGCAAAGTATAAATATACATTTAAAATTTTTAATCAGTATGTCATTTTTTATGTATAACAGGTAGAAAATTAATGTTAAAGTTACCATCATTTGCAGTTGTTTGAAGTGTGGTCATTGGAATTATATCCTCCACAGCCTTGAGTATATTTGCTGTATCCCCTATGCTGGTATCAGAGTATGCAATTGTTTGAGGTGTGGTCATTGGAATTATATCCTCCACAGCCTCAAGTATATTTGCTGTATCCCCTATGCTGGTATCAGAGTATGCAATTGTTTGAAGTTCAGTAATTGTATTAGGACCCTCTGCAGCCTCTGGTATATTTCCTGTATCCTCTGTGCTGGTATCGGGATTGAGTTGATGAACTGTAAAATATAACTATTCAATGTAAAAGGCATACAGAAAAAGAGAGACACTTGTGTTAAAATTGTAACTGCAATTTTTTTAGAGATTGAAACTACATTACACATTGCAACATTTACTTGCACTTTGTTTATATTATATTCAAAAGTAAAGACATAGGATAGGTTGCATTATTCACAGTAGTAAAATAATGTATTCAATGTTATTATTTGAACAAATTAACCTTTATATATAAAACAAGATGACAGAAGGACAAAGGAACCTCGCCTTCCAACTAATAATATAGTAGGGTGGATTATTATTTATAATTCAACTATCATGTAAAGTAATAAGATGATCCATGCTTAAATCATAGCATTTCATCTTAAGCATATCAGTTTGATGTCCTATCGGTATATATTATAGGGTTTAAACATATTTTTGGCCACATTTACAGCACATGGGATCAGGTTACATGTTCTCACAACTTAGCAACAGCCTTTCCCGAAATACATAAGTAGGTACACGAAAAGTGACATGGACTAACAGTGCCTGTATATAGTTATGTTTGGATCAGAAACACCGTGCAAATGAGTAACGAAAAAATGAATCATACTAGAACTGTTAATACAAAATAAGTGTAAAACAACTAATTTCAAGAAGAGAAAAGAAACGGGAGAGGACAATACAGGGATTCAGTGGCAGGTGTTAGAGGGAGATCATGTCTCTAGGTAATTTGTATTTTACGATTATTGAAATCTTTTAGTATCTTCAACATAAGTCTGGAAGATTTGAAAGGTGTGGGTGTTTATGTGATTTCATATATCCAAACAGCAAAACATTGGTACTGACAGAGATGAATGACTGGTTTAAGCAATGCATTAGTCTCAGTCTTGGTACCGTATGTTTCTTACAATTTAAGATATAACAGTAGCCAGTCTCATGGTCCTCTCTGTATGTGCACAATGGGCTATCATTAAGAAAATTTCAAAATAAGTCTCTTTTTAAATCGCTGCCGTTGTTTCTTATCCTAGTATAATAATATAGTGGGACATGATTATTTGTAAGTGAAATTTTTACTTTTAAATATTAGATTGCATGTTTTATGTTTAATAGATCAGGCATACTTGTATTGTTGACGCTATCTTCAAATTTCTGCATACTTCTAGTCTTCTATATATGTGTTCAAAATTATTTCCGTTTGGCAAATTAAACTGAGTTGTGTGTCAACTAACGGAGGTACTAAATCTTGATTTCAAGAGGGAGATGAACCATATAAATTTTATGAATGTTACAGAGTGTATGAAATTAATTTTTTTTCCGTAAAAGGGAGCCAGCTAGTTTGTCTGTATTATTGTCAGTAGAATCGCTACGGGTACATCCGGTCACAATTTTTCCCGCTACGGGTACGTCCGGTTACAATTCTTCCCGCTTCAAATTGGAGTTTCTCGAGTCTTAACGAGTCAGCAGCAAGGCAATTATCTCATGTTATGTCATCATTGGGCGTATATAAGAGAGATAAATTCTTTCTTTGTTGATTCAGAGGTATTAACAAATACTTTTTTCGCTGAACCGAAACATACTTACTTAGTTACGTGATTAAATGAAAGTCTATTCCACATGTTTTCAATATAAACACCAGGCTACACGTCGATCAAAATCCTTTGAAATATCACAAAATGCTATACACTCGTGCTTGTATAATCACGAGGTAGTTCAACGTTGGTAACACAACTTTAGTTATTGTAGTGAAAACGGTTTTTAAACATTCTTTTTTCTCTAATTCAGTAAATGCTCTTACTATAGTTCCATCAGTTGCTGGTATTATGTTTTATTTTGTTTTGTTAACTAATTGTCTAATTAGACGCCATTTGGGGTTGTATCATATGTTTAATATATGATCATATTTTGAGAAACACTTTACTTTTCCAATTTTTTTGTTTTTTTTTTTTTGTTTATTTTCTGAGTTTTTTAAATTATGTACATATGCGGGGATTATTATTCTTTGTTGCTTTCCTCCTTATACGATCCCACTTTTTTGTGGTTCTGCACAATTTACTGCCATACCAAAACTTTATCGTTCGGACGTACTGTTACAGGCTTTGAATGCACACAAATCTTTTAACAAAGTCTATAAACAAGGAGTTAAATCTAATTACAGCTTTATTAATGTAATAGCAACTTTCAAATACCCTTTGCCAGTTTGAGGGTAAGATAATCTCAGTTCATTTTTAAATTATCCGCTTTATTATAGAACAGACATCTCTATTATAATCAGAAATGGATCTTGATGGTCACTTATTAATGGTTCAACAGGAACTACATCCGCGCGCCACACGTCATCTGTGTTAGATACAATGACAGGGTCAAGTAAAGTAGGTGAGATGTTTATGATTCTCATAGTGTCAGTTATTACATTTTCTTGCCTGTTGACTGTCATTACATCCCTGAGATTTCTTAAATTAGCGTTTAGTAAGTCCTCGTTTAGGTCCCCATGTAAATTAATGTTTTAGAGAAATCGAGGGCACCCTCAGTGGTCTTATTTAAGAAATTCCAGAAAATCACTGCTGCTGATGGTGGTCTAAAATTATGCACAGATAACACTGTGCTAAAAATAGATTCTATCATAAACGTTCTATAGTTTTATCTACGAATTTTAACAGTGTTCTAAACATTAACTTGTTGGTTACATAGATCATAACACCACCACCGCGATTAGACCTATGGTTCCTGACTGGTTTCTGAAGCCTTGAATGATCAGACCATCATCTTGTAATCTATCATCAAGATGGGTTTCAGTTATTGCAATTATATCAAAGTCATCAAGATGGGTTTCAATTATTGCAATTATATCAAAGTCATCAAGATGGGTTTCAGTTATTGCAATTATATCAAAGTCATCAAGATGGGTTTCAGTTATTGCAATTATATCAAAGTCATCAAGATGGGTTTCGGTTATAGCAGTTATATTACAATCATCAAGATGGGGTGATATGTAATCTAGTTCATGACGAGCAGATCGTATATTTAAATGCAAGAACGATATTGTATTGTCTATTAGAGATGAGTTGCTACATGGGTGAGATCGTGAAGACGATGACAACCATGATGATGACGACGACGGTGATGATGTAACCACCTGTGTCACGAGCCTGAATTAGGTATACATCCTATCAAAACATAATTAAGAGTAAAATGAATAGTACAAACATAGCTACTGATAAATACCAATGGACATAAAAAGGGGAATAAAAGCAACTTAGAAATTATATTTCTAGTGATATAATTTGGGGGTATGAGGGTGTCTACTTCAAGTGAATATTTATAATCAAAATGTAATACAAGAGTCTAATTGTCATTATCTGTAGTGACTTTAGACCTATAATCAGTAGAATATTTGCAACTAAAACATCGTTAAAGCTCACGATTTTCATCCTATGGAGGCTTCTGACTCTACTGAGGGATAGTCCAATGCATATCATATGGAAAATAATTATAATAACCATTAGGCAATAGGTACGGTAGATAGTCCAATGCATATCCTATGGAAAATAATTATACTAACCATTAGGCAATATGTACGGTAGATAGTCCAGTGCATATCCTATTGAAAACAATTATAAAACCATTAGGCAATAGGTACGGTAGATAGTCCAATGCATATCCTATGGAAAATAATTATAAAACCATTAGGCAATATGTACGGTAGTCCAATGTATATCCTATGGAAAATAATTATAAAACCATTAGGCAATATGTACGGTAGATAGTCCAATGCATATGCTATGGAAAATAATTATACTAACCATTAGGCAATAGGTGTAGTAGATCGTCCAATGCATATTCTATGGAAAATAATTATATGAACCGTTAGGTAATAGGTACGGTAATAGTCCAATGCATATTCTATGGAAAACAATTATAAAACCATTAGGCAATAGGTACGGTAGATAGTCCAATGCATATCCTATGGAAAATAATTATACTAACCATTAGGCAATAGGTGCGGTAGATCGTCCAATGCATATCCTATTGAAAATAATTATACTAACCATTAGGCAATAGGTGCGGTAGATCGTCCAATGCATATCCTTTGGAAAATAATTATATGAACCGTTAGGTAATAGGTACGGTAATAGTCCAATGCATATCCTATAGAAAACAATTATACTAACCATTAGGAAATTAGATACGGTAGACAGTCCAATGCATATTCTATGAAAAATAGTTATACTAATCATTAGGAAATTAGGTACGGTAGATAGTCCAATGCATATCCTATGGAAAACAATTATACTAATCATCAGGCAATAGGTACGGTAGATAGTCCAATGCATATTCAATGAAAAACAATTATACTAATCATTAGGCAATAGGTACAGTGGATAGTCTAATACATATCCTATAGAAAACAATTATACTAATCATTAGGCAATAGGTACGGTAGATAGTCCAATGCATATCCTATAGAAAATAGTTATACTAAACATCAGGCAATAGGTACGGTAGATCAAAGAAATGAGATAAGCAAGAACGACTCCTGAATCCTAGCATCAGATAAATAGTGTGTCTAAGGCATGACAACGGTCTTGTTGAACGTGGTACGGGTTTTTATTATGAAAACGATTAGACTAAAGAAAGTTGAATTGGAATATAAACAAACAAACAAATAAATAAATAAATAAAATTTAAATAGAATGGAAATAAAGAAAGTATTGTAAAACATGTCACTGATGTAAATATTGTATGTACAGGGGTTTACGGTTGGAAGGTTTAAAATAGAGACAAACCATTTATATATGAAGATTAACATAATCAGAAGGTTTTACTCGAGTTAGTAATACGTAGACCAGAGTTCATTTGTTATTTATACTATCAAACATTTATTAGATGAGAGAACTTCCAATGGAAGCTATCTTGGTAAAGTCACTAAATTAGGTTAGATCCAGTATTTACGGCCAAGGTCAGGTTCAAAGTGCTTGCATGGTGTACTGTTTATTATCATTTCCTCTCGGTAATGTTTCTTTGCGCTCTGTAGCATCTATCTCAATAATAAATTCATCTAAGTTTTGTACGTTTGTGGCCTCGGCGATTTCTGTCATCTTTATGACTCATTTTCTAGGACTACCTTCTATATGGGGTATATCCATCTTTTCATGAAAAGTCCAGCAGGATTCAATCATTTTAGCCTTTTTCATTGGCCTAAGTATTTTCACCACGTTGAAACATTACTGGACAGATCCTCTACCAAAATTCAGAGCTTTTTCTATCACGAATAACTTTCGATCACACCTTTTATGACTGGAACCGAATGATCAGCTGGGCCTTTCCTTTCCTACTTACTTTGCCAACAATGCATGGCCGCAAGCCCATAGGAGCAAAGGTCCACTCACCACCCCCAACCCCGATTTCACCTCTAAACAAGTTTTGGCCTACATCCGTAAAACTTAACAGCTGACCAGTATATGTTGCCCCCCCCCCCCCAATAATTCTGCCGGCGCCCCTGCAACACTGTGTGCATGGTCAATGTCTTCAGGCTCGACGTACACGTGTAGCTTATCCTGATACACACGAAGAACGATATCATCCTCGCTGTCCTTCTTAGGGTCAAACTTTACATTTGACAAACGTAAGCAATACCGTCTTGAATACTGTTCAGGTTCATCACACCGGAGTGTTAAACTATCAATATTCTCCGGCATTTCTGCAATTTAGTTGCTTTTCATCAAGATCTTGGGGGAGGGGCTGGATAGTGTTATAGTGATGCTGATGAATCTGTGACTTAACGTACTTTCCAGTGTTTTCACGAAAAATTTGTACGAACGTAGGTCGCATTGTCTGCACTATGGCAAGATAAACTGAGAAATGAAATCGTGACTGTTGAGACAGCTATGACTAATGCTTGCAGCATCAAATGAAACAGTCAGAAGAACAGGTTATGTTTTGATATGAGGCGCCGTAGCGGACAAAAGCTGGTCCAATCAGAACGTTGCCGTTGAAATTTTAATGTCATATGTCCAGGATTCCAATTTTTCTTGTTGTATCAGAAATGTTTGTCCTTAAAGTTCCATTTTCTAGGTCGAGATTTTAGAATCTATCTGTTGAATTAAACATTAGTGGTTGAAAGTTATATTTTCTATGTCGAGGTTGTAGATTGTGTTGTTTGAACGGCGGTGGTTGAAATTTCAATGTCATACGTCGAGAATTACTAATTTATGAATTGGTTCAACGAGTTTATGTTGAAAGTTCCATTTCATATGTTGAGTATTTAGATTTCATCTGTTGAACTACACAGCGCTGGTTGAAAATTCGATGTCCGATGTCGAGTTTTTAGACTGAATCTTCTGAATTACACGGCGGATGTTGAAATTTTAATGTCATATGTCGAGAGTTTCAGTTTAACATGTTGCTGAAAGTTTCGTTTCGTATGTTGAGTTTTTAGATTGTATCTATTGAATTACACAGCGGTGGTTGGACATTTTATTGTGCTTGTCAGAATTGCTATTTGTAAATGGTGAAATGATGTGTTGGTGTTAAAAGTAACATTACACAATGTCCACTTTAACAATTCAAAATAATATCGAGTATTAAGATACATCATTCGCGTATTCAATTATGAGGCGCTATTACATTTCATGCATTTACAGTTTGAAAGTTACCATTCACAAGTCGAGAATTACAATGAATTTCTTCGCTAGAGGTAGCTCTCGTGAACGGAGAGCGTTATTTTTCAACAATGAGGCTGCTTCTCGCTGTGAAATTCGACAGATGAAATCTAAATACTCGCCATATGAAATGGAAATTTCATCACAAACAGTTACATACAACGTGTGAATTAGGGATTCTCAACATATGATACTGAAATTTCAACCACCGCTGTGTAATTCAAAATATACACTGTAAAACGTCGACATAGGAAATAGAACTTGAAACCACCACTGTATAATTCAACATATAAAATCTAAAATCTCGATCTAGAAAATGGAACTTTAAGAACATGCAATTTGATCCAACACGTGATATTGAATTTCTCGAATACGATATCGAAATTTCAACTGCAACTTTCTCAATGGACCAGCTTTTGTCCGCAACGGCATCTCATATTCTGACATGGACATGGATAATCCATTGTAGACTGTTTCATCTACTTCATGACTGACCTCCTACTTGCACTGAATTCAGAGGGGAATTTACTCGGTTCTTGTGAGTTGGGTGAGTACTCGGCACTTACTTCATTTAGGGTGCGTTTCCCATCACTGGCATCACTTTGTTTATGTATCACACATAATTTACAAAATGCAAAACAAGCTGGTTTATGGGTGGAGAAAACAAATGTCAGGATGAGAGGATTGACCGAATAAATAACGTTACTCTTATCCATGGGCGCCCGCAGCATAGATCAAGGGGGTCACGTGACCCCCCTGGAAATCATACT
>JAECUM010069197.1:0-20629 GCA_016617855.1 Megalonaias nervosa
CTTATCTTTCTCTCTCTCTCTCTCTCTCTCTCTCTCTCTCTCTCTCTCTCTCCTCTTTTTCAAATTGTAATTTCATTTGTTTATGATTGTTCTTTTTGTAATTGCATTTGTTTTTTCTCTCTCTGACGCTCGAGCTTCCTTAACTACAATTCCATCTTGTATTTCATTTTTAATTCCGTTACTTTTATGTCAGAATCTGATACCGACTTACTGACCGAAGCCAAAACACTTTTATCAAGAACATTCTTCTCTACCAAATATTGAATCAAAATGTGTTTAATTTCTTGTTTCATTAAGGAAGCTATCAAACTATCCAACTGCTCCTGAGTACGACTAGAAAGAAAAGTCTGCACTTTTAATGACATTGTGAATGAAAGCCTGTTGTTTTCACTAAAGATTTCAAACAAAATGTAAAATAGTACTTGGGATTTAAAAACTAGGGGAATGTAAATTTAAAAAACAACAATTTTTGAAATATTTAGCCAAATTTCATATATCCAAGGACGAGACCCCAATTTTCTCTTGTTACTTGTAGGCTCGTACAAATAACAAAAGAAAAGAGTGAAGTCAACAAGCTTTGTAAATTTTAACAAAATAATTTATTTCCCTAGAAAACAATGTAAAAATAGGAAATGGGACTTACAGTTTTGGGAATATAATGCAAAAGTTAATCCTAGGATTGAAAAATAGAAGTCCTATCAGTAAACGTTCTAATTGGATCCAGGTTCGAATCTGGATGAAATTCCAATATGGAAGGCGATGACGTCAGATGAGGTCATTGTACAAATGGCAACATTTCCTCATTGAAACACAATTTATGATGTTCTGTTTAGGATTCGAGAATAAATTTCCACTGAATATCTTTCTCCCAGAACTTTTATAAATATGAAGCACTTGTTTTATTTTCTAGAGAATATGAATTATTAAATTCCAAAAAATAGATGAACTTCAGAGCAAGCCGGCATCAACAATATAAACATCTTGTACCCTCAAGGTGTAGGAATACGACCCTGACTAGATCTAGTAGAAAATGGCTGTTTTAAGCCTCGATTTTAGATCACATTGTGGCTCACGTGACAGGCTACGTGATTTCTAACTTGAACAGCGCAATAATAAAATGACAATTATCACGTAGCTAGAATAGCCCTATCTAAGAATCAAATTCTCACGCTGGAAATATATACAAAAAAAGAAAGGCTGTTTACAATTTAGCTAACACGTGAGCCGAAAATGACCATGGTAAAAGCCAATCATTATCACTCGATGTTTACAAGATCTATAAGCTAAAAACAGTGCTGAAGTAACGTTATAATCTAATCGGGTGAAGCCAATTTTCCGAAAAGATATTCAAATCCAATGAAAATTATCATTACTATAAAATGTAATGAAACAAAAATAAAATAAAAAAAGAATTTTAAAACTAACACACAAGCAATTTAATTACATATACGTAACAATGGGCTTTGTGTATCTTAAAGGTTATTGACTAGAAATTTATTACTAGGAAATCCTTAAAGTGTCAGCTCTCCCTTTTAGATGGGCTTTGTTTGTCTCAAAGGTTATTAGTTATAATTCTTTACTGGGGCATCATCAAATTGTCCTCTGTCCTATTTAGACAGGCATCAATGTTTTTCCTATTGGTCATTAGTTAGAATTCTTTACTGGGTTGTCCTCACATTTTTCTCTGTACAATTTAGACAGGCATCGTAGGTTTCTAAGGTTATTAGTTAGAATTAATTACTGGGGAATATTCAAAGTGTCCTTTGTCCTGCTTAAAGAGGCATCATCTGTCTCAAAGGTTATTGGATAAAATTCACTGCAGGGGACTCCTAATATTGTCCTTTATTGTGTTTAGACAGGCATAATGCATCTTAAAGATTATTAGTTACAATTCTTTACTGGGTTGTCCTCAAATTGTTCTGTGTCCTATTTATCAGGTATCAAGGTATAAGAAATAAATTACTGGGCAGTCCTCAGAGTGTTCTCTGCTCTTTATAGTTAGGCATTGTGTGTCTCCAAGGTTCTTAGTTACAAATTCTTTACTGGGGATTCCTGAAAGTGTCCTCTATTAATTTTAGATGGACTTTGTGTCATCTCAAAGGTTATTACAAAGTCTTTACTGGGAATCCAGAAAATGCCCTCTGTCCTGTTGAGACAGGCATCAAGGGTTTCAAAGGTTATTGATTAGAAATAAATTATTTGGTAGTCGTCAGATTTCTGTTGTCTATGGTCAGGCATTTTGTTTCTTGAAGGTTATTAGTTACAGATTCTTTACTGGGGAATTCTCAGTGTCTTTTATTGACAAATATTCATTTTTATGATGTCTTTAGAGGCAAATTTAAATATTTCCAGAGGCAAACTGTAAAACTTCAGCAGCAGAAACAGAGGGTGGAGATACAGTTGGCTCAGCAGCATGAACGAGAAATGGAGAGAGAACGAATGCTTGAGGCAAAGGTTGCCAAGAGGCAAACTTCTAAAGATGACAAACCAGCACCTACTTGAACTGGATTGGAAATCTCCATTGTTACCATGACCGAGTTATAAACCAGTGTGTAATGCACATACAAATAAACATGTACCCCATTCTACTATTTTGAAATGCCTAACACACATACAAATAAACATGTACACCAGTCTGCCATTTTCAAATGCATAATATATATACAAATAAACATGTATCCCAGTCTGCCATTTTGAAATGTGCTGGTAGATCAGGGTCTACTGGTATTGTTTTAAATAATAGTTTTAACAAACCTCACATCATGCAGTAGAAGATCTCGGTCTGCAGCTTTTGTACACATTCAATTATTGTATATTTATATGTCAGTTACGGTACATTTACATGTCAGTTATGGTACATTTACACATGTCAGTTATGGTAAATTTATGCTGTTTGTGGGTTTGCAGATATGTGCAGCTTGTTCATGCTCACTTATGATACATTTACATGTTTTGAAAGTCCTATGACAGGAAATGCATTGCCAAACTTTTGAAGCATTGCAGCTTTAACTATGTTAAATTATTAAAATGTATGCTTTAGTTTAACATATATTGTTATGAACTAAAATGTGCAATCATGCATTTGTTGCTGTCTTTAGTAATACAACTACATTCCTTAAGATGCAGGTTAAATTAATGGTTCATTTAATGGTTCATTTTGTTATCATAGAAAATTTGTACATAAAATTTTTTCATTATAGTGGGCCGAAAATGACCTTGTAATAGCCAATCATTTCCGCTTAGTGTTTACAAGATCTATGAACCAGGGTGAGCTAAAATTAGTGCTGAAGAAATCGTTATAATCTAATCGGGTCAAGTCATGTTTCCGAAAAAGAAATTCAAATCCAATGAAAATTATCATTACAATAAAATGTAATGAAAAAACAAAATATAAAAAAAAGAATTTAAAAAGTAACACACAAGTAATTTAATTACACATTCGTAACACTGGTATAGTTATAATGGTAAATATTTGCATCTTACAGAATGATAAGTTTGTGAGTTTAGCATAAATATCGAAATCCTAATAGGAAATACTTTGATTTCCACTATTTTACTTGGTCCTACTGTCACGTTGTCACTGACATGAATACATTGCCGGAGAATTAAGGTTAGATTAAAAAGCATTTGTATATTTTGATAGTGTTACAATAATCAGGTTCATGCCTCAATAATAGAAGATTGAAAAGCCAATTATTATACCGTGCGTTTGAAGAATATCTCAGGGGCACAAATGTGAAACATTGGACAAAGGGACTGTATATTTGTTTAATAATGAAATATTAATATATATTAATATATATATGATGTATTCTTTGACATGTAGAAAAGGGGTGCAAGTTGTTGTCAGAAAGAAAGTGAACGAAAACACGAGGTTCTATATTATTAACTTGTTGGATGAGATTGTAAAATTAAATGTGCATACACCAGCCTACTCTTTCCGACATCGATAGAGTCGAAAGGAAGATAGAGAGTGAAAAGACAGAATTCCCTAGATCTGTCGTGCAAATATTACAAAATTAGAGTATATGGGTACATAATAAAAACAAAGACAAACGTTGTGTTTGATGCTGGCCACTTTAGTGACTCTGTATTCAACATAAATGATATTAGTCAACCAAAAATTTGCTATGTATTTACAGCATAACATAACTATTTGGACCAAGTCTATAGAGTAAACGTGCTAAGAAATTGAACAATGAGACATAGTGGATAATACAGAAATTTTTTGAGGCTGCAACCGCCGTAAACGTGAATGTTATATACTGAGCAGACTCCACCTAAACGATGTATTTACAGCAATATAACTGTTCGAACAAAATATATCAAGTAAAGGTGCTTATAAAAGAACGAGACTGTAGAAGCCTAATAACATTATAAGAGATTACTGCGGATGCAACCGCCTAAAAACCGAACAAATGGAGAAAACAAAAACAAACATATTATTAACAACAAGATAGTATATAAAAATTATATACTGGGAGGTATGATGGGGTGGAGGTGGGAAAAATATCTGCAGATAAAGAAAACACGTCCGCACGAAAGAAGGAAATTGGCTCAACTCACGCCAAAGTCCTTAGCAGAGAGAATCCCTCCGCGCGCATCCGGTGCTTTAGACTGCATTATTACTTTAAAATTATGATTATCGAAGTAATTTTGAGTCTCTTTAAAGATAATAATTGATGCAAGACAAGACATGATTTATTTAGAGAATCGCACTGGAATTAAATAGAATGAAAAGAAATGGACCGTAAATATCTGCATATGCACGCACTATGATTGTTAGATGTCTAGTTTTTGTATATGGGCTTACTTGACAATCCATTTTTAAAACTGCTTATGTCTATCATTTGTAGATTATAGGAAGTGCGGTACATATACGAGGTAACCCAAGTGAGAGGCATGCAGAGCGGTATACTCCATCAATAATGAAATTTGTTGCTGCCTCGATATTGCATTTTTTCTGTATATACCTTTTATATCTTGCGAGGCGACAGATGAGTCAGATATCGGTCGAGTGAATCCCATACGATTTCATATTCCTTTGGTAAATGAACACTACTAACAAACGTGCTTTAGAATCTTTGAAATTTCGCAATAATTTGTATTTACATTTTTAGTTTGCTTGCATTCCTTTGTGTTTAGTATATTCTTTGACTTTGGTTCCTTTGTCTTTTATAAAAAGAAAAGTAAATGTAACTTGCATTCTATTTTTTTGATGGTTTAGTCTAGCAAGCAATTCAAATATATGAATTTGACTCGATAGCGTGAAAATAAACATTGAAATAAAAAACAAATTAACAATGAGACATTAAATTTTTATATTTCTAACAATTTCATGCAAATTTATATCGGTGGTCCCTCTGATTGGTTGATATCTATGTATGGGTAACGTCAACGATTCAATCCTACCAAACATTCTTCTTTTTCTTTTGCTTATTTTCTGTATAAATGTAATATCTAAAATCTCAGATAAACGTTGTTGTAGAATAATCCAAGCACTTCTGTGTGTTGGTGTAGTTGCACCTTTACCAAACCAAACTATTAAACTTTCTGTTGTTTTGTGCTCGAAGCTACACATGGCGGCCAGTATAACTGACGGAGGAATAATCCGGTAGAAAGCCTGGCAGAAACCACCGTCCAACGGGAAGCTACTGGTAGGCAAGCCTTCTCACATACCCACGTTGGCCGAACCCGACACGCGATGCAACGAAGATAAATGGGATATAGTGGTGATCGGTAAAGGAAAGCGCTTTAGACCACTCGGGCCCCGGGGCCCCATATAAATTGTTTGAAGCTATTTTATAAGCTTGTGTAAAGTATCACTATTTCTGTTCTTTATGGCGAAGCGCTAATTCCGAATTCCTGGTGTGACTGGACTTGAGTAGTTTGAAATTGTTGCTGTGTTCTGTGATACAAAAGATCCTGGAATTATGTTGATTTTCGCCTATATATTATATCAGTTTTTGTGGGGGTTTTCCGATGTACATGACTCGTATTTCAATCATGAGTTATCTGCCTTACAAAAACTGAACTTGGCCGTTTATACTTAGAAACAAAGCGTCGAATTCAGCTAGGAGTGAACTTAGTAATATGGCCTTAGTATTATAATTTTTATTTACTGTCTGCCTCTGATATTAGGTATCCTGATTTTAAGAAAAATCTTGATTCATTGTTAGCTAGACGAATTAATTATAATGTCGTAAGATTGTTATGCAAGAGTAAATAAACACAATGTTTTCATATATACTTTTTATAGTATTTTGCAAGCTAAAAGAAATGGAATGTTTGTCAAATGTCTTGATTAATATGATTTTCATTGCATTAATGCGTATTTCTATAACGCGTAGAAGAGGATTAATCATTATTTTGAAGTCAGCATGACGTTGGAACAGAACCAACAACTGCTGAGGATGTTTATTGTTTTCTCCATTCGTTGGCCAAATATCTTAACAGACTTAAAAAGGATAGATAAATGATGGTCTAAAATTATTATTTTAGAAGACCAAATTGGTGAGTAGTGGGATGGATGGTTTTGGATTTCAAGAGAAAATCAAGTGCTTACTAGGGCGTGTCTGAGTTGTTGTTATAATATTAGTTTTCTTAGGATGTCTAAATGATTTTTAACAGATAGTACATATCCAGTGGTGGTAATTAATTTTGTGGCTTTTTTGCGATGCCTATCACATGTATGAGTTTTCTAGGAATATTCTCGTATAGGGCTAAAAATGTTTAAACATATTTTAATCGATTAACCGTTTTAGAGATTTTCAAAGCGTATTTGACATTCAGAAATATCACCTTTCTTCTACTAATAACATTTTACGTGAACAAATATCCACACGTAGAGTCAGATAATATCAGAAGAGCATATGGATAATATCACATAAACATAGCCACTTAACTGTATTGATCAAACTATTGAAGCTCTGTTCTCTGCAAATGAATATTTGATGGAACTGTTTTGTTTCTCCAGCTCAATCTTGTTGCTTGCGACAGTGAATCATTTTTTCTAGTAAGTCTGCTTCGTTTTGACACATAATATATAATAATCAATAAATATAAAAAGACGCAGCATTCGTAACTATACCAAATAATATTTCGTGTGTGCCTTTCCATAAACGAAGTAAGGGTGCGTTGTAAAATAATATTATATATTTAGTTTTGTAACATATTATAGGGAAATAAGACCAAATAAAATGGTTTGCAGTACCTATAAAGCACCTGTTGAACTTGGACAAAATAGGTTACATGAAACAGATGAATACATTGTCCTACGAGATAGAAATAAACTTGTACTAGGCAATATACGTAATCTTTTTGCATATGGAGAATCACTTATACATTGAATATCGTAAATTACACATAATAAATTGCAATTCAACAAATTTGCTTTTTGTTAGAGATTTAATTTCTACAATAATTAGCATTTATAAACAATTTATGCAAAACAATGGATTATCGGTATTCTTCTATATCTTTTTCTATTAAAATTGTATCTGTTTACCTAATTTTTGTGCATAAATATGCATATATACATTCGTGTACAGATATGTAAATTTAGTTACATCGTTCTACAATCTGTTATATCCGTTTCTTTCTCTGTCTTTTCCTCCTCCCCTTTTCTCTCCTTATCTCACTTCACAAGTCATAATGCCATGAAATTTTCAAATGGGACAGACATGCTATATACTAAACCAAAACACTTTTGCTAAGAAATCCATTGTTGTTATCCAAATGTTCCCAGTTACTGGTATAAACATGGGAGTACATTTTATTGATAATAAAGCTGGAATTACTTTCTAAACTGAACATGTTGTCCATAAATACATCTACAGGTATAAATGCATTCCTCCACTGACATTATAAATCAATGATATCATCTTATAGTTTTTCATCCGACTCATCTGAGTATTTTTGTGCCTTGAAAGGGTAACATTAAACAGATAATGGCACCCATTCTCAATCCAACGTAGGACACTGTGTATATGAAATACATGTCTTAGAACAATATATTCATGAAAGATAACACTTCTGGGGTTTTACAAGCAGGATAAAATGTATTAGTAGTTTTTCTGATCTGATTTCTTATTAAAAATGTTTGCAACGAATGTTATGTGGAAACGTTTAAACTGGAATCGTCTTAGTTTTGGGCATATTATGATTTCAAATCCTGAAATGAAAAGCTTAACTCGGCACTTTGTATGTTATCAAATATCGTACGTCTTGTGACCCTTGAATTTGGATCTCGATTATCAAAATTAAGATTCTAAGATATTCTTCATCTTTCCTTTCGAACTATGTCGTAAACACAGTCATATGCCTGAACTATGTCGTAAACACAGTCATATGCCTGAACTATGTCGTAAACACAGTCATATGCCTGAACTATGTCGTAAACACAGTCATATGCCTGAAGGATTGCCGCATATTAATATCAACTCTGATGTTCATTTTATCCCTTTAAAAGTGAATAGGATTCCATACTATAATCATTGTTCTACTTTGGGACTTAACACCTTATTCAAGTACAGACGTCTCGTTTGAAAATAACGGCCGCTAAAATATAGTTGTTTTTCCTTTTTCAATGTATAGATTGTATTTTATTTGTGTCTACAAAAGTTCTCATTTCATACACGCTTAATAATAAGCCTAAGTTGTTACTTTTATGCCATGCCAAAAATGGTATTACTTGCGAATTAGATAAAATTGCCTAAATGATTATGTCAAATTAGTGTATGACCCAAGTGTTAAAATATTATAATTATCTCAGAATAATTGCAGTTGCTGCGGCTGATAAATGTGTGGAAGATTTCCATTGGTCAGAACATGACTATGTGATCAGGTCTAGTTGCGTTTATTTCTGTAAAGTGTACGGAAAACTACTTTATACTAACTTCTATAAATAGAGTCACGTACAAAGTAACTAATGTAAACACTTAATCGGAACGCATACACATGCATTTAAAACGAAATAGAAACGGTGGCTTTATATTTTATTTTGAAAATTTAAAAAAATTCTTTTGACAGAATCAAAAAACAAATCTTTGTAATTTTTCGGAAGATAAATAATTCATTCTTTGATTAGATTTGGAAAAAGCTCAAACACTGCTAAGAAGAACATTGGGGCTATGTTGTACAGTAATTTCACTGCGGCTGGTTGCAAAACGAATTAAAAACTTCAGGTAATTGGATAAATAGGTTGGGAGAAGGGTGGTTCAAAGACTAACATTTTAATAATTTGATTCACACTTCTACAATGTAAGACGCTGGCCTTGATAATTACAATGTGGAGGGGAAGGGGTAAAAATTCCCCATAGTAACTGTTATGGTCGATGTCTTGCACTGTTTGACTTTTGGACCTACGTCACTATAACTATTTTCCGATAGTCTTAATTTCATTTATAAGTAGTTCCATTAGTAGCCTAAACTTAATGAACACGAAAAGAGATTTATAGAAACGAAAATTGGTTTATCACGTGTCTGTACAATAACAATTCGGCCAAGTAACAATGAACTCAAGAGAGCATCACATCCAAGAGTCATTCGTATGTCAAACAAAGCAACACATACTTTACTTTGAATATTGAACTTCTACTCAGATCAAGTATGCCAATTTGGATTAAAGATCAAGACCATGCTGTGGAATGTTCAAAGCCTTTGATCGCCTATTTTTGGTAGAATTATTTGCTTGATGTTGACGTATCTATTACGCAGATGGAGAATCCCCTGTTTTATAAATAGCTTTATAGTAGATGCCCTTAACATGAATTCATACGCTTAAACAAGGCTCAAATACTGATAGGTAATGTCTTTAAAAACAAAATACAAATAAGGAAAGAAATAAAATATAAAGAATTGCAATTATAAGAGTTTCATGTTTTCTTTCTAAGTTTATCGTGGTATAAACGGTCATTTGCCGACTCATACAGCTTACATAACGCCCTTCGGCAACTGACAGTTTGTGCCACGAAAAACTCATGAAAAGCAACATTAAACTCGTAATTAAACATTTACAACAGACCTTTTATGAATCGATATAATTTGTGAACTTCACATTCACATGTTTTGGAAGGTGCAGCCAGAAGACGAAACTTGAAATTTTAAATCTGCCAAACATTGTTGTCCCACTTGCTTTATAAAACATAAGTTACCTACCACATTTATAACACGCTAAATTGGTTTATAAACAATATTTACTTACAATTTGCCAATTAACAAAATGATCAATATAACCTCTTTAGGTTGTTATTCCGTGCAGTTGCAAATATCTTTTATCATGAGAAATGTATTGAAAGTATCTCTGATGAATAACTAATTATATCTTGCTTTGTGTTTAAGCAATCTACGTTTTGTCTTAATTTAGGTTTCAAATCATACAACACCGATATTAAAGTTTATACGAATTGATGGTTTAACAAACTTTAAAGAATTTTGGGATTGAAATAGTCTATTACAGCCGTGGTGATTGAATAATTAACCGAACGGACACGCGTCCAGAAATGTGCAGGTTCGTACCTAACCCTGACAAGGCCACGTCTGCCACCGACGTTTGTTCTGGGGCAAGGTATTTTATCCCACTTACCTCGGTACAATACCGAATAAAATGTGCTGAAGTCCTAATTCATATTTATTATTCCTAATTCATATTTATTATTGCTGGAAGTCCTAATTCATATTTATTATTGCTGGAAGTCCTAATTCATATTTATTATTGCTGGAACGTTCTGCGTAACACGAACAGCGTCTTAAATTGGCCTTAGTCACGGATGATGACCCAAAGTATCAGTCATCAAGTTTTTTTATTTTTGTTTTCCTTCTTAAGCAGCATATGGTCTTGTATTTCATTGTTCTCAACTGGTTATTACCTTTTAGGAGTGAAGTATTAATTAAAGTTTTGTAAGATTATGAAATGAAGTAAAATTTAGTAATACATGTAAAAGAGTCCCTCTTAATATTTTCCTGTGTAGCAACTATTTATTTTCATAAATAAACACGTTCTCTTTCATAGATAAGATAGAGGCAGCAAGCAGAGGCATGGAGTGTAGATTAAAGTATCAATTGCCCATGATGAAGACATTAATAATAAAAAGCAAACTGCATCTGACGTACCGATCACCAAGAGACGTATCAACTACGCTTGTATGTGTAATGTTTTTTTTGCAGGGTGCAAGGGACACTTTTTATACACAAATTTAATGCCTCATTCACCTACCTGGTATTAAAAAAAATCATAAAAGGTAAAATACACAAATGAGGTCAAAAAGGTCCATATCTTTAGATACCTATATTAAAACAAATCATAATAATATTATTCACTTGACAGGATAAGTCAATGGCAGTTCATAACAAAAGAAGATCACGCACCCCAACCCCAAATTTATACCGGCATTTTTCACGTCCGAAGGTCATTATTGACACCATGAGATACTCACGATGCAAATGTAAGCCCTTTTCCAAGATGATAATTCTCAAAACACTGTATACTCAGGGCCGACAGGGGGGTGGGGGCAACGGGGGAAATATCACTTTTTAATTTTATAAAAGAAAACTTTTGTTTGAGCAAGAACTGGAAGAGGCCAGGGTGTTTCTTACTCCAGGGCCCGTGATCGCTCTCTACGGCTCTGTGTATACTAAACAGGCTGATTCCATCCAAAGGTTGTCATCTAAGCCGTTTTTGAGATATTCTACTTGCCCTGATCCCACATATTTAGTGCTATGGGTGGCTAGTTCTTCTTCCTAGTCGACTATTGGTATTCCACTATCTACATGCTATAAAGTAGGTATTCTTAAGTTAAGAAATTTGACAGATGCCAGTTTACAAAACTGTACATGCCTCACATCAATTCAAGATCAGAAAATTCCTGAAACACCTAGTTCATACATATATCCATATCTTCAATTAGTAAACAAAACTGCTGAAAAAGTCACACCATATTCTTAAGTTAAGAAATTTGACAGATGCCAGTTTACGAAACTATCCCATGCCACCTCAACGTCTTGGGTGTACATGTAAATTATGCCAAGCAATACAAGCAAAAAAACCCAAACAACAAATTGATGGAAAGGAGAAAAAACACGTAAGGACAATTGCAGAAATCTTAGATAAACTCGAAACAAATCATCCGATTTTTGCCTGTTCCTCAAGTTCGGTACAGAGGAATGTATTATAAAAGTCATATAATTGCAATATTTGATAATTTTATTATGGACTCTTTCGAAGGGGCCTCTAGGCAGGGTCTTAATAGTCCGTCTTACATATGGCTACAACGCGTGTAAGTTATGAACTGATTTAAGCGAATCAATACCCTACTGTTCAATAAGAGAATGCACTGTGAGCAATTAATCAATTAATGAATGGACAGATAGTTTGACATTCTCTCATACTGCTGTTGCTGTTGTAGGGTTTAACACCATTTTTCAGCATAAGATAGGCTATACATGGCGGCCAGTATAAATGGTGGAGGAAGAATCCGGGATCATCCCGGAAAGATCTATCGACCCACGAGAAGCTACTGGCAAGCTTTCTCACATACCCACAATGGCCGAACCCGAGACTCGAACCCACGCAGACAGAGGTGAGATGGCAATGATCCGTAATGGTGAGCGCTTTAGACTACTCTGCCATTCGGGGCCCCTTTACTCAAATAAAACAGTGGGGATAATATGAAAAATATACCCTACATGTGTTTGATTAACGCCGCCTGACTCTGCAATAAAATATATTTTCCAGAATCACAGTATAAATGACAGGGAACATAAAACTCATCTGCAGTTCCTAGCTGTCCATATTAGTTGCAGAAATACTGACATTGGCAGCTTCGAAAATCTATAGGAAAACGTTGACCATTTTGTGTGTATAGTATCAAACCTTGCCTAGTGCCTATTTGCATATAGCGATTACTTGTGAATAGAAAGCATGTATCTCACATTCACCACCCAAAGAAACGGGAAAAAAGAATAGAAACATTTCTTATTAGTTAGTTGGCAGCTAGCTACCAATGTATGAAGTATAACCAGTGATTTTTTTTTTCTTTGTCCGATACACTTTAGTGTACAACATATAGCAGTCTATAATTATCACCGACGAATGTCTTCGCTATATCTAATCTTAATAGAAGCCTAAATTTTGGCCTCAAAATAAAAAATAAAGTTACAAAGTATGCCCCTTTCCAATTGAGAAAACTCCGCAGCTTCCAAAAATTTGTTGCTGCTGTTTTGAACTTAGTGGAGAAAAATAGTAGTCATATGGCCATATCATGAGACACCTGTACATGCAATTTATGACAAGCTTTAGAAATTTACAGAACTTTGACCTCTATCGGGTTTCAGAAATATTATTAAAACGGCAGCCAGAATAAAAAATCTCTTATAACTAAATGAGGAGCAAGAGTATATAATGGTGTTACTACAGCAACAAATGTGAAGTGGCAGAAGGCCTTCCTGACATTCTCTAAATGTGAACGCCATGAAAAGCGAAGTTCATATGGCGATGGAAAGCGTGGTAGAATATCAAAAATGCAGAGAGCAGTAAAAAATATGAGTAAGGAATATGATCTAAAGCTCTAAGATTTGTCATTTTGTCTTGAGCAGAGCCATCAAGAGTCACTGTGAAACACTGCGCATAACTTGACGGATACATTTTAGTCTTGTGCTGACATCAGTAAATAACTGGTCCATGGGTATGTGGATGAGTACATGAATACATTGATGGATGGATTGATGGGCCAAGATAGCACTCGAAAGATGGATGGTTGAGTAGATTGATGAATAGGTAGATAGGACAAGAACTATACGGGTTTTGTTAGGTGAGCACATAAAACAGACAAATGAGGGAAATGGAACCCTTTCATGGAGGTTTGGAATGCTTTATAACGGTTACGTTTTTTTTTTAGCATGCTTAGTTCAATGTTTTGTTATTAAATATATGGGATTGATATGGTACAAAATCTGCCTTTTTAGAACAATAATAGCAATGTAAAACATATCTTCTGCGCAATCAAATGTCACGTGTATGGAAACTATATCTTATATTTCCAAACTGTTGAACAGTTAAATCCCAAGTTTACTGAGTCTGAGACGATAAAATAATAAAATACTATGCAAAAGATCTGACCTTGTTTTGCTCATTTCCAAAATTAGTTTAATTGAAGGCAAAAAGCGGACATTAAACTATGTTCTAATATGTGGCTTTTTCAGGGGTGGAAACATTGTTTAAAAGAATGGTTTCCTATCTGAAAAAAATACAAAAAAAATCTCATTGCAAAGCAAAATCTAATTTAGCATTGAATTACTTGAAACCTATGTGAATATAATGTCCAAAGTTCTTATTTTCTATTTCCTGATAGCCGCAAATCTCATTGATTTTGCATCATGACCAAAATAACCCTTAAATCCTTAACATCCAGCAGTTGCTCAAATGGGCATTGTCTTTGCAACATTAGGTTGCCTAGCTTAACGTTTAGTTGTCCCAGGCTACTGTAAGTGGATTGGCTGCCATGCCATTACAGTCCAACTGAAGGAATAATTTAGCGATGGTGCTTCCATAATTTGTTTGTTCTTTTTTTGACAAAAATGATCCTAATTTTCACTCATCAAAGGGTATATTCAAATTCATAAATCTTTCGCAAGATAATAAAATTTTAAATTGTAAGAGCAGTACAGGAGTGGACATTAAGATTTTCTGACTAATAGTAACATTTGATACATGTACAGTCAAGCTTGGCTCAAAGTTCACCTGGATAAGGAATTGCATTAATAGGGCAGTAAATTGTATAGGTTGCATTCAACAGCATCGTACAATTAAACATCTTTGAACACGAAATATCGATTTGACCAACTGTCTATAATGGGTAACTGTAAGAGTTTCAAGATGGCCACTGTGGTAGTAATAATGGAGGTCATGCTGCCACCACTTTATTTTGGACCATCTAGACGACACAAGAAACATTTTAGTGAGAACTCTATGTTTTTATGACCATCCTTTCAGGAGTAGAAGCGATAAGATTTTTAAGATGGCCAGTTTGCTGACCATATTAGATATCTGAGCACAACTGCTTTTATTTAGATATCTGAGAACAACTGCTTTTGTTTAGTTCAAACGAGACCATAGAATCAATATGTTTATAAAGATTTATGGCAACTCTTTAAGTAGTTTCAGAGGAGAAACGATATCAAACTTGTGCAAACCGAGTGACGAGGTACATTAATCGATTCCATATGCTCTTCCGATCTATGACCTCCCCTTGCATGTTCGGGGTTGTAGAATTGGCCCGAGGCGTCCTCGCTGCGTGTCCTAAGAGGAAAGCAAGTAGGGGCAAATTATTTACCTCGGGTTCCGTCCCGTGTCGTTGGCGGGAAGGATCCTGGTAGTTGAGCAGAGTTTTTCCAATGCAATACACTACTTTGGCCTCTACTTCTTCTAGACTGGTGGTCAGGAGGGCCTGGTCTCGACAAATCGGCTGGTCACGCCTAGCCCTAAGAGGTCTTAATTTACTCTCTCACTTTCTCTATTTTTTCCTTGTATATTTCTTGATACCAACGTTGCCCCAACCTTTTTACCATTTATGTTTCCTTTCTCCTACTCTCAGAAGACGTCCTAGAAGGCGGTGGCTTAATGGCTCAATCGTAAGGTAATTTTACCTACTGAGTATGTCTTAAGAGATCAATCGGGAGGTGATTTTGAATACTGAGTATACCACCTGTGTATCTCTGGCACTTAAAAAGTTTCCCCTTGTTAGACTCCGTGGCGTGTGGGCGAGTACTGGTTATGAAACAACCCCCCCCCCAAAAAAAATAAAAAAAAATGAAAAGTCAAAACAAAAACAAAAAAAAAATCAAATCTAGAGAACTAACACCATATCAGACTCTGACGATGAACAATGTGTCATGGACTCTTTGGACTTGGCTGGACACAGATATCATCGAAGGGATGAAAAATGATCGCGTCACGAAACAACAATTTACAGGACACCGACACCATTATAATCGATTTTAACAAGCCAACAGTATCTAAATTGGTCAAAGCTGGATTTTTACAAGTCAAGGTTGAGATATACATACCAAATCTACTTTGATGCTTCAAGAGTCAGAAATACGACCATCATGAAGACAGATGCTCGAAGTGCCAAGTATGTTGCCGATGGGGAGACCCTTCTCATCAGGAATCAGAGTGCAGATCCACTCCGCATTGCGTCAGATGTGGAAAGGAGAACAAGACCATTTGCAAGGATTGTGAAACCTGGAAACAAGAGTAGTAAATACAGAAGGTAAAGTACACTTCTAGCATCCCCTATCCAGAGGCCAGAAAGCTTGTACAAGCTAACACTTTCCTCCCCGGCCCAGCCTTCTCAACTTTAGTGAATAATAATCCGAAACAACTAAGGATGCACAAAAGCAAACAAGCCCACCCGATTCGCCATCAATCTCAAACACACCACATTACAAAGCTCAGAAGAATTCAATATCTACCCAAACATCATTCAACAATGCAACACCTAAATCTCCCAAAAGTAAAAAGAGATCACAAACAAATAGGCAGCAAAAGGGTCTAATGACCCCATAAAGCTGCATAACAGGTTTGGCCACTTTGAGGACATGGATGCAGAAGAAACTGCTCCATGTAACTAAGGTGGCTACAACCAAAAAAGTTACCCCCCCCCCTTCCACCAGATAAATAACAATTTCCCCCGCGAGTGGTCTAACCTAATTACGTGATCTCAGCTTTAAGTTCATAATGAAGAACACCACCATACAATGAAATTATCAAAACCTAAAACATACTACAATGACATTCTTCTGCATTTAAACGAACATGATCCTGCAATACTATGTCTGTAGGAAACATTTCTAAAAGATACGGACAACATTACACTTAAAAACTACTCCCTTTGTAACACTTACTATAAAATGTTGACAGGACCTAGGGAGCAGTTTCCGTTGTTTTGAACAATAGGGTCCCTCACAGAGTCATTCCCTTAAACACAAATTTGCAAGCCATTACTGTAAGCGTCACTCTACATCGAATGATTACTTTTTGTTCCATTTATATACCACCAAGCACCAACCTACTACCAAACGAATTAGACAAACTTGTTCTGCCTCTTTTTTTCTACTCGGAGATATTAATGCCCATAAAAATTTATGGGAATTAAATTACATACGCCATAGAGGCAAGAAGGTATAAGATTTCATTTCTAGACATGATTTGTGTCTATATATTACAAAATCGCCAAAATATTTACTCACAGGAATGGGTACATACACGTGTATCGATCTGACAATTTGTTCTCCTTCGCTGCTTTTGGACTATGAATGGAAGGTCGCTGATGACCTTCACAGCAATGACCACGTTCCAATCTCTCTTAAGAACACAAACTTTACAATCAATGAAGCAATGCCTTAATGGAATTTAAAGAAGGCCGACTGAGCCAAGTTGAGACACTTTGTAAATCTAGGCTTAACAAGGATACCGTTTTAAACGTTTATGACTCGATTCAACATGTGTTTCCTATTGTACTCGATATTGCAGAAGAATCCATTCCCAAGTCCTCACCGAACTCTGAAAGAACCCCAAAATCTTGGTTCACTAAAGAATATAAAGAATCCACAAGACAACGCCGAGAAGCACTAAGAACATTTAATAATTGTCCGACGCCCGCAAATGTAAATATGTACTGTATTTTCCGTGCAAAAGCTCGCTCTGGCAGCATTTAGGACATCCCAATCTGAAAACCTGCTCGCTGAAGCATACTAGCCACCTTTATGGCACCGTGGAGAAATACTTTCGATACAGTATGCCCTCAAATTAATGTAATGTCCAGTGAAGGAAATGGCAAAGTAGAGACATGCCGATAAACAAATTTTGGGAAATCGTGGACCATTTGAAATAGATTTCACAAAATGGTATTTGTCAGAATAGTTCTTAATAAAGGCGGACTAGAGAGAATTATTCTTACTTCGATGGGAGTGATAAAATTGTGTCGGTTAGAGAAAGAGTATTCCGACTGCCTAAGCTAAACTACGGGATGGGTGTTTCCCGGGCGAAATAAAAGGTTTTATGTGATTTCATTCTCTGCCGGAAGGACAGTTTGAGGGACCCGAGGAAATTACCAAGTCCAAGGCACGAGCGTCGGGAAAACTGAGGAACCAGAGAGATTCGTCTTCATAGAAAATGGAGCTATTCTCGGGAGACGCAAAGTATTGTCTCAATCACATATAATATGTTCATCGATGTTAGTTTGTAATTAGTTCTTGAAATTATTCGTTTTAAATTCATACTTCAATTTTTCTTGAGTTCACAAGTCAATCGTGCATTCGTCTTGAATGTTATACGATTCAAATATTGTAAGAATGTCACACAATATTTCATTGATACGAATGTGTTCGGATTTAGTGGTTTGTATGTAATATAAATCATATATTATAGAAATTTCATACATAAATATTAATTTAATTTGATACGAATTGTGAGCATTAATTTATCTGTCTTAGATGATACGTATCTGTATATTAAGAATTTATTTTACTATGTCTATGTCGACGAATCGCTAATTAGCAAGTAATGTAGTGCCGTGACGTCCATTAATTCATATGGGTAAATAAGTTGTGACTTCTTTTTACATGAGGACAATCTACGCGGGTCGACTGACATTGTTCAGCTTGTAATTTACAACACGCAGCTGGATGTAGTAGTGTTTCTGAGAGGTTTAGTTATATCATGGTTCCAGTAGGTACGCTGCTAGCAGATGCGGGAAAAGACATTAAATTTATGTTAATACTACTGTGTCACGTTGCGAACTGATCATAGACCTAGTCTGTTTAGCTACGATAAAACGATAACTAACATAACAAGAGTGGAAATATTGTTCGACGTCAAAAAGAAAAACCTGACAAATATTTAGGTTGCGTTTCATTTATTTGAAGTTAAAAAATAGCTCCATATATGTGCACCAAGTAGTGGTAAAAGATTGCAACCAAGTTACAGTTGAGGACCAGAATAGGGCGGGTAGAGAGATAGAGAAGAAAAGGAAATACGGCAACACTGACCTGTTACGAACAGTCCTTTGGGGTGGACCGAATGCAAACAGGTTATGCTGACCTGTCGGCAATTTGAATTCGATCATTCGTTCGTTTCTATTATGAAAAATGTTTTAATGGTATAACATAACGGCTAATTGCATTTTGCTTAGATTTTGTAATTCCCTTTGTTAGAGAAAGTGTATCATTCAAATGTCATGTTCAATTTCATTTTGTTTATGTAATTGGTTAAATTTGTTCATTTTACACACAGTGACTTGTATTGTTCTATTCAGATCTCAGTTACTCCATCTATTAAGATCATAATTTAATTATTGTTTACTCGATCCTTGGTCATCTGCTAGATAACGATAATCAAAGCACCATACAGAAGAAAGATTATATCACATACATCACACACTCGCCCTAACATGCACAGAATTTCGGAATACTGTCCCAGGTGGGAACATTCTACTGTCCACATTTTCCACTTTTCCAAATGTGTTGAAGGACTTCATGAGATCGTTAGATCCTTTCAGAAGTCTGGTATATTCTATAAACAGCCCTTTAGTCTTTTTCGAGCAAACGTTTCCACTGGTCTACGGCTCTTTTGGTGTGTCGGATCTAATCCATTTCCCACTAGAGGATCTGTGTTTCGTGTATCTAACCGTGTATAACTCTGTCCACTGGAGCGCTAAATCTAATCAGTTTCTCACTTGCAGCGTAGAGTATTGTATTTGTTACATGGATCAATTTCATTATAAGCTTCACTCGCGGTCTGGGTGTTTGCCTGCACAAGTTGGAAGGCGTCAGTGCCGTAACCTTTGCTTCACCCTCTGTCCAGGTGAAGTCTGTCTGGGTACAAAAATAATGTTTCGATGTTTTTTCTGTGGTGAAGGATTTGCCGATAGTGATGGTATAATTGTGGCCTCTACAAATTTTCCGGTATAGGAATCCGGAACGACTGTGTAGATAGATGAGAATTACTTATCAGGTCGTCATGCGAGTGTGTCTGCTACGCACGAGTGCATATAACACCGATTCAGCGCCATCATTTTTTGGTGATGCGTGCTCAGTCGTGACGGAATATGGCTGGTGCGTGCAGGCAAGGCGATGGGTGCCGTTTACCAGCGGACCTGGGTTCGAATCTTCGTCGAGTACGAATTAAAAATTCTCTAACCTGAATGATAGTATTATTTGTATTAAATATTAATTCAGCCTACTATTATCAAGCATTCTTCTATAGAATCCAGGGATCGCACTTTCCGTTCTGTCTGGTGTATATTTATAATTCTATATAATTAAGCCTGTATACCTTGATTTCTTTCATAGGAATCCGGAACAACTGTGTAGATAGATGAGAATTACTTATCAGGTCGTCATGCGAATGTGTCTGCTACGCACGAGTGCATATAACACCGACTCAGCGCCATCATTTTTTGGTGATGCGTGCTTAGTCGTGACGGAATATGGGCTGGTGCGTGCAGGTAAGGCGATGAGAGCCGTTTACCCGCGGACCTGGGTTTGAATCTCCGTAGAGTACGAATGAAAAATTCTCTAACCTGTATGATAGTATTATTTGTATTAAATTATATATATATATATATATATA
>JAECUM010069200.1:0-10026 GCA_016617855.1 Megalonaias nervosa
GTATGTATGTATGTATGTATGTATGTATGTATGTATGTATGTGTGTGTATGTATGTATGTATGTATGTATGTATGTGTGTGTGTGTATGTATGTATGTATGTATGTATATATGTATGTATGTATATATGTATGTATGTATGTATGTATGTATGTATGTATGTATGTATATAGGTATGTATGTATGTATGTATGTATGTATGTATATATGTATGTATGTATGTATGTATGTATGTATGTATGTATGTATGTATGTTATTTTCTCTATCCCTAGCTTCTTGTCAGTCTGCACCCGCACTTAGTCACCTATGCTATTTCAGAGTAAAGGCTTTGTAGTCATGAACGGTGCTCCTATTGTCGCTCTATTTCTAATTCCGAACACGAAAGTGTTTACCGGGATGAATCACATTAAGGAGGTAAATCGCATTTTCATATTTCCTCACGTGAGTTACTTTGACATCCAATAGCTTTCAATCTTTCTTATCATCAATTGGTTTTGCAACACGTGTTTAAATGCTATTGGTCAATGCCAAAAAATAATGTATTAATTACATTATCTCAAATCTAAAGGAACGTCAGTCATGCTCATCGACTGTTCAAATTGAATTATAAACACTTCTTATTCGATAGATATTGTAATAAATCTAGGGTATACGCCATTTGTAGTTACGTCTCCATTTTATTGATTTATTAGATTTTAGTGATTAGTTGATTGATTATGGGAAGTCGGTGTTGGGGATATATTTCTCAGCCTGATTAATTAGCCAGTTTCAAGGGGCAAACGTCACAGAATGCAATGTTGATGATATTTTATGATGTCATGGTTTAGTTTCGTATTTGAGTTTAGGTCAGAGCCGGATGAGTGGGTATGGATTCTAATTAAATCCAAAGTGTTGATTGGTTGTGTACTTCCATGTGAAATATTTGTGATTGGGACTGATTTTCGTGCAAAAGAATAATCGAGAAGAGGTTGTTCCGTATCTGGCATGATGGCAAATATGGTATAAAGTCACATGTGAAATGAGGCTTGAAATTGTTGTTCGACTGACCTAGGAATAGAGAAGGAATATAGTTCCTGCATTTGGTATTTGAGTTATGATTTCTATTTTATGGTATTTAAGTACTGAAGTTACTCTACGGACTCATTACAAGGAGAAACCATGCAGTTGTGAGGTTGCCATGCAATTGTGAGGTTGCCACGCAATTGTGAAGTTGTGCTGCAAATGAGAAGTTGGGATATTAGGTGGCGATTTATTTATTTAAAGAAATTATTTATAGTCTTGTCGGTTATTAGAACTTCCAGTTGACAACCATTATTGTCGAAAAGTCCTTGGAAATAAGGGGAAAACAAGTGACTTCAAGCAGAATTCACGCAAGTGTTGGATTCGCGCGGTAGATAGAACCCCTTGGCATATAATAATATTAGAACAGGCAAACCTTATTGTCCAGTATTAAACTAGGTTTTAATGCGGAGAAGAAGTAGATGTATCAAACAGAAAGGAAATATTAGATAACACGATATGGATTGAAATTCCAACTATACTAAATTTAGTAATATATTGGCATAATTTTAAGATTTTCCATCCCGCATACATGTCCTTAAGAAACTATGAGTTTTCTTCTATTTATTATTTTTCCTCAGTGGGATTAAAACTCCATTTAGGCACTTTCACAAGTAAGTTACATTATGTAAATATACCCATTAGCTGCTAAATCGTAATTTCCATTAATACACGTTAGATGGTGACGCTTAAACTAAAAACTGAATCTGTATTCCAGATAATGTTTGAATAGAGATTTGATTCACTAGGACAAACACTTTGAGCAGATATCGCATTTTCAATTGCTGTTCATTCATCTTTTGTGCAGTCCGCGTTTGTGGAAAGCAAGATAAACTGTTGGTTTTTGTGACAGCAGCGTTGGAGGCGTTTTAGTCTGCAATAGTACTGTTAAGATGCTGGTTTAATTGTTTTATTATATTAGTTGGAGCTCTATATGCTGGCATTGATGTCCTTTGCGTTTTTTTTGTTTTTTTTTTTGTTTTCTTTTTATATTTCATAGAGGAACCTCGGGTGGCCGAGCGGTCTAAAGCGCTCTCACTACCGGTCACTGCCGTCTTACCTCTGTCCGCTTAGGTTCGAGCCTCGGGCTCGGTCACTTTGTGTATGTGACACTGCTTGCCATTAGCTTCCCATGGGTCGGTGGTTCTTACCTGAAATTCCCGAGTTCTTTCTCCACAAGTTATACTGGTCACCGTGTATAGCCAGCCTATCTTGCGCTGAGAAATGGAGTTAAATCCCAAAACAAGAACAACAACAACAGCAACATATATTTATATCACTTGTGATACAAATGAGACTAGGTTGTCACCATCGATGTCCAAGAAATTAGTAATAAATTGAATCTAATCAAATATTCAACGTTATGACTGAAATTTACCTCCTGCTGAGAGAAAAAAATATACCCCCCCACAACATTTGTAATATTTTTATAAAACTGTGCTATTTTTGCCAGGTTTCTCTGACTCTTATAAAATTTTCTAGGAAATTTCTATCTATTTCACTAGAGTAGAACTTTTATTTCTAAATAATGAACTATGAGTAAAAGTCAGTTTTTTGTTTCCAACACTTTTTGAATTTCAGGCCTACCCAGTTTCACCAATATGTCTTAAAATATTACGTTTAGACGAAGACAACTTAATTTTCAAAGTTAGGTCACACTAAAATTATGCCCAATCAGATTGCCGAATCATAAACTTAAATTTAAGCACACACTAAAGTTATATTGATGAAATCCAGGCCAGGTCGCCTTTATCTGCACTTGCCATTAAGTCGAGGCAACACGCCGTGTTCATCGGAGATGTTTACGGACCTGAATCAGGTGAAATAAAGCAAAGTTCATCACGATTTCTATCAATTCATATTTGAGAAAAGGCTTAGTGGCTTGCAGGTAAATCGGAAAGATATAAAAGAATCCAGAACGCATGAAATAGCTAGCTGTCTAGATAGACATAGTGAATCCAGTACAAAGGGTGATAACACGTAGAAATGTATAACTACTGTCTAGATAGACATACAAAATCCAGTACTAAGGGTGATAACTCATAGAAATGAATAAATTACTGACTCACTTAAATGTGAGTTGTAAGAAATTGTTGACGGATAGACGTATTAATAAACATTTTTTTTTTTTTTAAACTAGGCTGCCCACGTCCTGATTCAAAGATCAATGGTTTCTAAACATCTCAGGAGTGTCAAAACGTTATATTTTCGTACCTCACTATTCAATTTCAAGGCCAGATCCCTGGGATTTTGGAATTGTTTTTCCATTGCGGACGTCTATATATTATGGAAAACCACAGGTACCGCCATAGAGCTTCAAATGTCTTGTGATTTTGTTTTAACGGAGCCGTAGATCAAAAAAGTGTTTTCGGAATCTCTAATTTTAGTAGGAGCCGCTAAATCTTGTAGGAACCGCTAATTGTAGTCCATATCAAACTATAGGGAAAATTTTAATCACTGCCGGGTAATTGAGGCTTTCCATAAAATATCTATCCTTATGCGATAAACCTAGATCAGGGTTTTCCATTTCTGCCAACACACTCTTGTACTTAGATTGAATATGGTTTTATATTAGCTCCTTGGGTGGCTATCGATTACATTTTACTAATCGTACTGAGACTACATTGTCCTGATGCTAGAAGCTCTGAATAGATACATATTCACAAGTGCATTCGTACTGAAATTATTTAACAACTCCACATGGTACACAGGTTTTGCTATTGATATAGCTCTGACAACAACTCAAATTGGAGTATCTATGGTAGATTCCTACAGTGGTCGCGGCGGCGAGTCCACCAATAGTATCAACAACCATACATACACGTTTGTATTTCGCTTGCAACAGTTTTCTTGGGCGATGTCACCTGGCAGCAATTTTGAGAGTTTATCATAGTGCTTTTGTTAATAATGCAGTTACGAAGTATAATTGCTCGACAGGATAACCTTGATCAAGTACAAGACGTACACGCACTTCTAACCAGTTATTTGTTACTGGTACAATTGCCATACAACTGTATAAATTCTGCCTGAGGAAGATTTAAGTCTCCAGTTATTACACGGTTTGGGGCCCTACACGATGTTCATATAGAAACAAACCGATTGCTTCACTGAATGGTGTCCGAAACGACGATCGATCTCGTCTTTTCCCAAGAACTGTTACACGGACCAGTGCGTCTTTGTTCAATACTAGTCCAGATTTTTCTCTTCTTTGCTGAGCCAATGCTGGTGAAACCCAATCGTTGGGGAATGCAACCGGAGTAGATTTGTCGGTGAACTCCACTTCCTCGCTGAAGAAACAGTCCCTGGGTATTTTACAAGTAGTGGTGCAGGCAGCGACTGGACATTTCTTTCGTGAGTTAATGCTTCCAAAATTAAATCGACCTCATGTTAATCGCACTCTGAAGCAGATATTCATTGACATATTAAACGAAATTATTATCGATCTTAAAGTCTGCTATCCGCCAATCCAAAACCCCTTGTGAAATTCTGCAACTTCATCGCAGCGGTCTGAATCCATCACTTGTATGTAATGATAAGTCTAACCCTAAATACAAACGCCAAAGATGGTAAAGTACCCTCCCGAATATACTTTGATTCCATCAAACTGAATTTCATATCCGGCGATTAATGATGTGATATTGAAACTTTTAAAACTTTTGATCGAACACCAACATTGGTTTTGTTCATATGTAATATTTGTGGTTGCAAATTACTATACCTCGATCATTTTTTGACATCGTCATTTAACCCCACCCGCAATTATTTCCGGTTATGACTCGAGCAGTTTTAAGATGTGTATTTTAGGTCCGTCAAAACAATTGTCAAGACTAACCTGTGGATATTATATAATTAGTTTGTGGATGGTATATCACGAGGTACAGTACAGTAGATACGTTTTGTGTTGATAGTAGGTAGTCAGCTTGTGGATAGTAGATCAGTGGGCTTTGGGTAGTATACGATTGGTTGGTGGATTGTATATCATTAGGTGTTAGATATTAGGTCACGATATGGTGGATAGAATATACTTGGGTGCTGAATATAACTGGTTTGTAGAAAGTAGGTCAATGGGTATTGATATTAAATACTCGTTTGGTGGATAACAAGATTACTTGGTACTGGATATTAGACAACTAGGTGGTGGAAATTAGGTAATTAAGTATAGCTATATAAGGATTATGTAGTTGGTATATTTTTTCTTATTAAACGGAGTTAAGAGAGGGATGGGCCTATTGTAGAAGAGGTTAGCGATTTTAACCATGTAAGTGGGATCATAGGATGGTGTGTGTATGTGTGTGATTTGGATTTTTAAAGTAGTTTTAACGATTTTTCGGCCATATCGCCACGATGTCTAGCAGTGCAATCTCATTAAAATCAGATCTTTGCTGTTCTACATGAAGATCTGACAGCGACCGCTTAGGTTTCATGTTCTGGCAACCTATGTTATTATATAATAGTTCATTTTATCAACCAATCAGATGAAGTCTTATCTTCGCGTTTGGAGACTGAGCAGTGTGAATGAAGAGCATGAATGTGTACGGAACGATCTGATTCACCTTCAGATATTCGAAAGCTTAATTTCCATTGGCTTAATTCACAGGTCACCAGAACACGGCCCTTAAGCGGTCGTCGTTAGATCTTCATGCAGGACAGCAAAGATCTGATCTAAATCAGATTGTCTAGCACTGGGGCATCATGCCGCAGACATGTAGCATCATGTTCCACCCAGTCACATTATCCTGACACCAGGCCGACCAGTTCTAGCACTAACATCTTAATGCTTAGCGCCAAGCAAGGCAGCTGTTAGTGTTGTTGTTTGTCCATCGGTGTCGATGAGGACCGTTCAATGTCATCGATTCACTGGGAGTGGGTAGGTCCGGAGACGGCTGATCAGTCCAATCCGGGCACGGAAGAGGCTGTTGCAGTAGGGACATGAATGTACAGGTTGCTGACTGGGAGTTGCGGAACTGCTGTTCCTGGATTTGCTCAGAGCATGTTTTTCAGCTGCGTCCACCAGTCTTTTCTGCTCAAAGGCTGCCGCAAAGCAAATGATCGATCAGCAACGACACTCTCCCAGCTGTCAGGGTCAATGCCAAAGTTTTTCAGCGAGGCCTTGAGGGTGTCTTTGTACCTCTTCTTTTGACCACCATGAGATCTCTTGCCTTGCTGTAGCTCTTCATAGAACACCTTCTTGGATAGGCGTTCTTATGGCATGCGAACAACATGGCCAGCCCATCGGAGTTGTGCCTTGCACAGCATGGTGTGGATGCTTGTCATGCTGGCCTGAGAGAGCACCTCTGTGTTCGGTACCTTGTCTTGCCATCTGATCTTCAGCAGTTTTCTCATGGAGCTCAGGTGGAAGTGGTTCAGTTTTTTAACATGGTAGCTATACACAGTCCAGGTCTCGCAAGCATAGTGGTGGGTGGGGAGAACAACCTCTGCGTAGACTTTGAGTTTGGTGGCAAGCTTGATGCCTCTCCTATCCCAGACATTTGAGCGGAGTCTGCCAAATGCTACATTGGCTTTGGCAATCCTGGTGTTGACCTCATTGTCTATGTGGACTGCTTGTGAGAGGGTGCTGCCGAGGTATGTGAACCTGTCCACATTTTTGAGCTTTAGGCCATTGACAGTGATAAATGGTTCCAGATAATCTTCTCCAGGAGCTGGCTGATGCAGAACCTCGGTTTTGCAGGTGGAGATGGTGAGCCCGTAGTTGGTGCACGCTGTTGAAAAGAAGTCCATGCCCTGTTGCATGCCTGCCTCCGTGCTGGAGTTGAGGGCACAGTCATCTGCAAACAGGAAGTCGCGAATGTTCTCAACTTGGTCTTTGGTTTTGGCTTGAAGCTTCCTCAAGTTGAACAACTTCCCATCCAGACGGTATCGGAGACCGACTCCCACATCACTGGCCTTGAAAGCATCCATCAGCATGGCGGAGAACATGACGCTGAAGAGAGTGGGCTCTAAGACGCATCCTTGTTTCACACCATTCATAACGGCAAAGGGTTCGGAATAGTTACCCTGGTCCTGGACTCTGGCAAACATGCCATCATGAAATTTCTTCACAATTTCAATGAAGACTTCTGGACATCCAAATGTGGCCATGATCTTCCAAAGGCCCTCATGGAAGACAGTGTCAAATGCCTTAGTCAGGTCCACGAAGGTGGTGTATAGCTGGACATTTTGTTCCTGACACTTTTCTTGCATCTGCCTGGCAGCAAAGATCATGTCTATGGCGCCTCTCTCCTTTCTGAAGCCACACTGACTTTCTGGCAGTAGGTCATGATCAAGGTGCTCTGTGAGTTTATACAGCAGTAGCCTGGCGAGGACCGTGCCTGCGATGCAGAGTAGAAAGATTCCTCTATGGTTGTCGCTGAATTGGCGATTTCCTTTGCGTTTGTAAATGTGGATGATGGATGCACCTTTGAATTCTTGGGATATGCGTTTCTGCTTTCACATCGCACAAAACATCTCTGTTAGTCTATCCACTAGCTTAGGCCACCAGACATGTAGATCTCAGCTGGGATGGAGTCTGCTCCTTGAGCTTTCCCACTAGACGTGAGCTCAATGGCCTTATGAGTTTCCAGCACTGTTGGAGGGTCAACCAATCTCTCGTTGACCTCCACCTGGGGTAGACGGTGGATCGATTCATCGTTGATGGAAGAGAGTCTGTTGAGGACACCGTTAAAGTGTTCCGCCCATCGATCCAATATCTTCTCCTTCTCGGTTATGAGAGTGCTGCCATCGGAGCTCAAGAGTGGGGCTGTGCCTGATATTACTGGGCCATAGACATCACGAAGAGCGCTATAGAAATTCTTCACGTCGTGTCTGTCGGCAAAGGACTAAATATCATCAGCCTTTCAGCTCAGCCAAGTGTCATGCATCTCGTGCAGTTTCTTCTGCACAGCTTGGCGGACTCTTCTGAAGGCATCTCTCTTTGCAGCGGATTTGGGGTCGATGCTGTACGCACGATGGAGACGATGCTTCTCCTCTAGCAGGGACTATATTTCTTTACAGTTCTCGTCAAACCAGTCTTGATGCTTTTGCGCAGTGATGCCAAGGGTTTCACATGCAGTAGATTACACCAGCTGTTTGAAGGCCACCCAGCATTGCTCTACGTCGTTGGTATAAGAGTCTATGAATTTCAGCTGGCTTGTCAGAGCTTCAGACAGAGCTTGCTCAGTGTTGCAGACTTTCAGCCTGGAGACGTTGAGACGCTTTGGGACTTAATTTCCCTGTGGACGTCTGGGAGGTTAAATTCTAGGATTCATCTTGGATATCAGTAGCCTGTGGTCTCTCCAGCAGTCAGCACCACACATGGCTTTGGTCACACAGTTATCCTGTCTGTCGCTCCTACCGACCAAGATGTAGTCGATCAGATGCCAATGTTTAGACCATGGGTGCGTCCAAGTTGTTTTGTTACGGTTGGACAGACGGAAGACGGTGTTTGTGATCAGGAGATCATATACTGCGCACATCCTCAAGAGCAGATGTCCATTGCTGTTGAAGTTGCCAATTCCATGTCTACCAATAACTCCCTCCCACGAGATGTAGTCCGCGCCAACTCTGGCGTTAAAGTCACCAAGAATGATCAGCGTGTCTGACTTTGGTACTGAAGCAATCAGAGCTTCCAGATCCTAGTAGAACTTGTCTTTGGCTTCCTCCGAGTTGGTCATGGTTGGTGCATAAACACTAATGCGTGTGGCTTGCATTTCGCCAGGTAAGGGTAGCTTCAGCATTATTATCCAATCATTAATTCCCTTTGGTAAGCTGGAGAGTTTATTCACCAGACTCGATTGGACAGCGAAACCAACTCCAGACTCCCGACATTCATCGGTGCCACGTCCACTCCAGAAAAAGGTGTAGCCAACTCCAACTTCAGTCAACTGGCCCTCGTCGGCCAAGCGAGTTTCACTCAGGGCTGCTATCTCTATCTTGAAGCTAGCAAGTTCTCTTGCAATCAGGGCAGTTCTTCTCTCTGGTTTGTCAGCCTCTGCACGATCCAATAGAGTGCGTACGTTCCACGCACCAAGAGTGAGGAGAACCTTTCGGGTTTTTTTGTGTTTCGACCGCAAGAATGGGATTTTCTCCAGCCGCGGTAAGCTGATCGTGGTAGTTGAAGCAGGTTTTTATAGGGCACCTTTTTCAGCCCTTTCCTCAGGCTATGGAGGTAAGCAGCTCTATCCTGAAGAGGTATGCTTAGTCGCTCAGACGGCTGCCAAAATCTGCTTCTGCTTCACGTCAATGGAAGACGACCCTATGGCCTGAGCCGCCTGCGTGCAAGTCCACCACTACTGCTGCCAGTGCATCCACACCTGCAGCGTCGCAGATCGTCCATCGCCGCAGGACTTGGGCACGGGTGATGACATACATGACTTGCGCGTGAGTTGGATTAAAGTGAGGGAGAGTTGCGCTGCGTCACCCTCACTCTCTCTCTAGGCCCCACTTTGTCCAGTGGCAAGACGTAGTCGAGACGACTGGAATGGAGACTGGATGCAGCGGATGACCAAGGCGTCATACGTGTCTTGCCGTGCTCTTAGTGCGCACGTCGCTTTGCTGGGTCCGCCTTCCTGCCTGTTGACCAGCTGGTGGTTCCACCGCGCAGTCCGCCCGGTCCAGTCTTCACATGCTATGGGCGACAAGCCCGAACTTACCGAGGGTTTGAGACCCGTCGGCTTACCTTCAACCTGGTTTAAGGGGTGCTCATGGAGGGGTAGTACCTCCGGTGGAGGTAGCAGTCGTAATCCTTTGGGGGTAGCTATTCTTTGGTCCCCACTTGGCGCTTAGCTCTCACCTGTGGCTCCAAGAAGCTGTAGCATACGCAGCGGCCACACCACGGGCAATGGCTTCAACTGGCCGGCTGAACCAGGATGAGGGTAGCAGACGGTCAGCTGTTAGTATCATTTCTATGTCTTTGGCAAACTCACGACCTTTCGCATCCGAGGCGGACACTCTAACCACTAGTCCACCGGA
>JAECUM010069201.1:0-18898 GCA_016617855.1 Megalonaias nervosa
ACTGTAATGTGGCGAATTTTGAAGACTTATTGAAACTTAAGGTTGAATAAATTGTGCTTTGAAGTTATCATAGTCAAGCCGGAAAGGTCTTGAGAAAGTTCACTGATATTTCACTTATCTCATCTCTGAAACATAAAAGGGTCTACATTTAAGCTTCAGTAGAACTGACCGAGTCATCGTAACGGTATAGTGACACAGAGTACATAGAATTACCAACCGTATCGGTTGGAAGAGGACTTTATGTCAAATAATTGATCTTCAAAGGAAAGCTAATTGCAGCATATTTTAGGCTGGTGAAATCTGATAAAAGACATGATTATTTGGGGAGAATTTTAGGAACAGTTACTTCCGATTGGTCAGTAAAAATTAAGGCGTACACTTTGGGAGACTGGGGATTTAAGGGTACCAACTTGCTCAGAATTCTTTAGTTCGACTCTTGCCTTGTGAGAAGACAAAAGGTCCGACTCTTTGGAAACTTGAGAATAGTGTTTTCCCTCGTAGAAAGGCCATATAGCTGTCTTAAAAAGGAAGACAGGCTATAGTGCTAGGACGCACGGTTTGTGTAGAAAAGAAACAGCATTAAGGTACGCAGTTTTAGTTTCCATATAATATTCTATTTCATTTGTTTGGTTTTATGCAAATGTGGTGATATGCTTATGATTCACGCATGTATCGTGTATTCATTTCGTAGGACTCTGTTGATATGTTAGAGTGTTATGCAATTTAATTCTTTAATTTTACAGTTCATTGATAGAATTGACGGATTGCATGTACTCAAATATTCAATATGTAGGAATTTATGATGTAACCCAAAGAATGCTCAAATATGCAGTATTTCATAGGGATTTATAAATTAACCCTAATATGCAGATGGGTCATATTTCTTATGATATATGAATTGATTTCCTGTGTAGGATGATATTGTTATCGTGAGTTAATGACAATTGTATATTTAAATATGATTTCGCAATGCTTAAATGATCTTGCAGGTTATTGGTTACTGTAGCTAGATTTAGTGGATATTATGCCATAAGTAACTGAACATTTATCTTATTGGACAGAATTGACTAGTCAAATGTAAAAAAGACGTGTAGTAATGCATGCTGGTATATACAGCCGCATTTGTCTGTAGAGAGCACGTGGTAATTTCTAATCAATTACCGTATGGGAGAGGGCAATGAACTTCGAACTAAGGTGATTTGTACTAAATATAACGTTGTACCTTACCGAAAAACAGAAATCTGTAAGAACAGTTATTTGTTAAGATCACATTATGTCAGAATTTATGCAGTGTGAATCGCTAATCTGAATATGAACAAAGAGAGTTTACATATATATACAGATAAGTGGTGAAACTTGTCTAGCTTGAGGCATACTCTATATTTAAGGAAACAGTTTTATACCCTCGAGAAGGAAGGAAGGAAGGAAAAGAAAAAGGAAAACCCCATGAGTCAGAGGGAAATCCGCATCTAAGAGAGGTCGGAATAATCAGGGTCAGAAAATGGACCAAAGCGCACGCATTAGACGTGGAAAGAAGACAAGAGGAGAGAGACATCAGGTGATGCTGTCAAGCGTGGAATTATACTCTCTGATTCACCACTCATAACATGATGTAAATTGAACACTGCGACTAAATTCTACCATTCTAAATCTGTTGGATTGAAAAGTGAAATTTTGGTTATGTATTAATTGATTACATTTATTTTAGTAAATCTGTTGGACTGAAAAGTGAAATTTTGGTTATGTATTAATTGATTACATTTATTTTTATTTATTGGTAAAGGGGGCTCGTAGTTGTTCATTTCTTTCAATAGCCTTGCTCAGCTATCTGTTAACGTTCCATATATCCGTCCACACTGGGCAATAACACCGTGGGAGGTCATTCCCTAGTTAACGAACGCCAAATCAATTAACGAGGCTTTAATGTTTTAAAGCCTCCCGTTACGAGGACTATGAACCAATATTTTCCAGAAGGGAAGACTCCATAATTAAAGTGTATGAATATTTAAAAATAATTTCAGAGACAGTTTATAAAGACCCAAGATCATATAAGACTGCTAAAGTGATCTTTAGATGTAAAGATAAAACTGATTTCATTTCCACCAATGTTCAAAGCATATTTTATTTGCTAAATTGTGCAAAATGGGGTCACACTACTAGTATTCACAGCAAATTATAAAACCTTCCCCATACAAATACGGTGGTACAAATTAATCAGACATGATTAGCTGATTAGCTGCAGAAGAAGAAGAAGAAGAAGAAGAAACATCAACAATAAATTAGATGTGTTGATAAGTAAAGGATAAAGATTCTATAAAAGGAAAAAAGAAAAAACAGAAGAGAATTTTCCAAGGCAAGTAAATAATAATGTTATCAAACTTTGGAAGGAATTGCATTTAGCATGTAAAGAACCTACATCACTATCAATTGATCATTATACAGCATGTGGAAGACTAATACTGACAACTATAATTCATTTATATTTAGAATCTAACGAAGAACATTAATGAAAACGCATCGTATCTTAAATGTACTTTTGAAACAACTTTAAGATATTCAAATTTTGCTGAGTCACAAGTTCAAGTGTGACAAATGAAAGAGTGCTTGGAGAGATTGGGACAGGCATTTCGTTAAGACTTTAGATTTCCCTTTCATGCGTGCACTGAGTGCATATGATCATATGCTCTTTCTGCTTCTACCTCATAGTTGCAGAAGGGATTGTATATCAGGTGATTGCCGTAGTGATCATTTTGAGGTCTCTACATTGGTTTCTGATCTAGTATGAATAATAGAGTATTTGCGATCACCAGAAAGATAATAATAAGGAATCGAAATTTTCAGGTAGAGCTTCAAGGTTATTTAATGTTTAAGTGAACAAAAGAAAGTTGGTCATCCGTTCATGCTAAAAATAATGAATTTAAACTGTGTGTATCGGATGTAACGGAGTGGCGCGGACCTGGATTTAGTTTGACATCACTTGCTAGTAACAAAATGAAAGTAAGCCAAATGAGAAAAATAATTTATCATATCAAAATTATAGAGGATAGAGCTGATGCCTTTAAAGTTACTTTAAACAAAGATGACTTGACATTTAACACATCACATAACTCTGTAAAAGTAAATGAAATTGAATGACCAGGAATTTGTTGAATGAATTTCGCAAGCATGAGGGGGATAGCTTTACCCACTTTAAGTATTGCAAGATCTACAAATATAACATCCTTGATTTATTTTACTAATTCTCTTATACTTTTATGTGATAAATGCATATTTGATATTCCACATTCTGATGACGTTCCCATCCATACTGCTCAGTTTAATTACTTTTCCAGAAAGGCTCATATCACACTCTTTTTTATATATATTCACTGAATCATAACTATAGCATTTTAAAGTTTAGGTTGTGAAACGTTTTAGTGGCCTCTATGTACAATTGTCCTTTTCTGAGTAATATTTCCTTTTACGTCATGTTAAATACATTTGTTACTCTTTTCAAATAGTGCATTAAGCTGTGTTTTAGTGCAAGAGTCAGGCAGACTTCAAGTTTGGTTTCTAATTCTGAATTCCGTGATTTTTTTATATATAAACTTTTATTGTTTTATTGGATTAACTATTTAGCTAGCAGCACTGTTATGAGTGTAGCATAATAAAAGGATGGGCGCTGAATTTTGAATTAATAATTTTGTGTGTGGATGGGACAAGTGGCTCTAGCCTAGATAAAACTGTAGGTTTGTTTTTCATGCTTTGATCAACTGAGATTATACTTTTTTTTCTTATGTTTTTCTTTTGATTTCCAAGGAAATGGGCGACTCATTAACATATTCTTCGCAGTCATGTATATTGCAAATATCATTGGTGTAATACAAATACTTGTGCTTAAAAAATGGCCTGCAATGAAAAACATATCAGGATTAATATGTATCACCATTGACAATGCTGATCCCCCCCCCTTTTTCAAATATGAGTACTGAGGACACATCCGGTTCCGTCCAATTTCCGTCCAATTTCCGCCCAATTTCAAATATGGTTACTGAGGATTCTTCCCATTTTCGAAATACGGTAATTCAGTATAAGAGAAATTCATTTTTAATTAAAACTTTTCCTGACTTAAGGACAGATAAAAATTGCCAAACCTACCAATAAGGTCACCTGTATTAAACAAATAAAATGCCTTTAGCGGCCTTACCGTTAAACATGCATCTGAAGAAGCAACACCTTATCATTGTCTGCGATGGTCTCTTTAACACAAGTTTGGCTGTATCACTAAATTTCATTCTACAGCTGAATGGTCGGATAATTTGTTTGGTGGAACATAAACCATGTGTTATTGATTTAACAATGTAATAACTAAACCCAAACTTGCTTACAACTTTGACTTGGTAATCTTTTTCGCTGTCGAATTATGTTAAAATATATATGATGACACCGACTCTGAACAGGTATCAAATGGATTTCCTGCTCCTGTATAAACTATCAACGTATTGGATACTAGCATCTAATTTAATCATGTAGATTTGGATGAAAAATTATATAAAACAGGTCGCCGAGAATGAGTGGAACGTGAACGAAATGAAATGTGCTCTAGGAACTGAAATCAAGTTGGTTACTTATTCCTTATTCCTTATTCCCGATTCAATAAGGAATAAGTAACCAGTTACTTATTCCCGATTCAAATATTTTCACATACATTTGAATACTTATTCCTTATTCACACCGATTTTTTTATTTATTCATTATTCCAAATTCAGTATGTAACTGGTTACCACGTAGTTAATGCAGATGAAAGCTCTTTAGGACATGCATTGGTGTAATTCTAACCTGATCGGAGAAATACGAGTGTTATATAAACTGAATATAGACAGATCACAGACTATATGTAGGAATGGTTTAGGATATTGATAGGAATACGTGTTTAGTAATTTGATATAGGATTAATTAGTTGTGTTAGTCATTTGGGGTGTGTCTTGTGATGCATGGCGTTAAGGACTGGTATTCGGGTTCGAAAAACTTACTAATGATTCAAGTAAAATGGAAACCACAAAAAAACATACAAGTGTGAAATTGGAAATTTCTCTTGTGTGGGTCGTCATGTCCTTAGAGGAGAATTATGTGGAGTATTTACGAGTTTAAGAATCCTTCAGTTGACTTTGAATATTGTCTTGAAGTCCTTGGAACTGGGGAACTTAGCATACTTGTAACCGATTTCCAGAAATTGGGGTTACATAAAGGGGAGTGGAGGGCGGGCAAAGCACATGAGGCAAGAAGATTATATTTTACTTATGAAGTTTGGTCATTAAGTATCACCTTTAAAGAAATTTGACAAGGACCCTTCTTGATATGTTGTCTCTAGAGAATAGTGTAGTCACGAAAGAAGTCCTGAGGAATTTCGTTAAGCCGATTTTGAGAAATCAGCAAGATGACGGAGGTCTCGTACGACACATACCGTAAGAAGATTATAACATAGACGCTTCTTTGAGATTTTATCTCTAGGGGATACAGGTCCAGCCTCGAAAAATGTCCTGACGAATTTCGTCGAGAGGAAAGAGCGAAATAAGGGACGCCCTATGGGTACCTGGTATTAACCTCCTCTCCCCGGGAAAACAAACAAAAACAACATCAGGCAAATGTTAATAGATTGTATCGATAGTTTGTACTAATTTAACACCTGTTAAGAGGATTTTGATTTCAACGTCTCTTGCTTAGTATCTAACTAGGTCCACGTTCTAACAGTAGAAAAAGTTTTTTTAAGAAATTCGTCGAGGCTATTTCGAGAAATCTACGGCTAGATGGAGGTCGCGTAAGGCACATGCCGTAAGAACATTATATCGTTATAGTTTTGACATGGAATCTTCTTTGATATTTTATCTCTAGGGGATAGAGTCAACTTTCGAAGGAAGTCCTGACGAATTTCGTCGATAGCAAACCGCGATATAAGAGGCGTCAGATGGGTAACGGGTATGAAAAGCATGCAAAGATTAATAGACTGAATCAAGAGTTTGTACTAATTGAACCTCTAATTAGATAATTTTGATTTCAACGCCTGTTGGACAGTACCTGGTTAGGCACCCGTGCTAAAAGTAAACATTTTAAAAAAATAAATACGTCAAGTCGATTTCGAAAAAGTCGCGGCCACATAAAGGCGGTCAAATACAACACATTCTGTGTGAAAATTGTATTTTACGTATATATATATATATATGGGCCACTGAGTCCCTTCTTTATAGAGTTTGACATAGACCCTTCTTTGACATTTTATCAATAGGGGGATTGAGTCCATCCACGAAAGAAGTCATGACGAATTTCGTCGAGAGGAAACAGGGAAATAAGGGACGCCAGATGGGTACCAGGTATGAAAAACATGCAAATGTTAATAGATTGTATCAATAGTTTGTACTAATTGACCCCTTACTTAGAGGATTCTGGTTTCAACGCCTCTCATACGGTATCTAAATAGGGCCCCATTCTAACAGCAAGAAAAGTTTGAAGAAAATTCGCCGAGCCGATTTCGAGAAATTCGCTGCTAGAGAAAGGAGGTCGAGTACAACATGAGTATTGATATGGACCCTTCTTTAATATTTTATCCCTAGTCGATAGAATGCATCCACAAATAAAGTCCTGACGAATTTCGTCATATGGTAAGAGCGAAATAAGAGGTGTCCGACGGGTACCGGGTGTGAAAAACACTCAAATATTCATAGATTGTATCAATAGTTTGTACTAATGGAACCTCCACTTAGAGGATTTTGATTTAAATGCCTCTTGAACATTATCTAGCTAGGGACCCGCTCTAACAGCAGGAAAATTGAGAAAAAAATTGGTCGAGGTAAATTTGAGAAATTCGCGACTAGATAATGGAGATCGAGTACAACACATGCCGTAAGATTATATTTACGTTACATTTGGGACACTACGTCACCTATTCATTGAGTTTTGACATAGACACTTCTTTGATATTTTATATCTCGGGGATAGAGACCACCCACAAAGGAAGTCCTGGTGAATTTCGTCGAAAGGAAACAGCGAAATAAGGGGCTCCCTATGGGTACCTGGTAAGAAAAACACGCAAATGTTAATAGATTGTATCACTAGTTTGTACTGATTGTACTCCAACTTAGAGGATTTTGATTTCAACGTCTCTTGGACAGTATCTAAATAAGGACCTGATCTTACTGTAGGAAAGGTGTAAAGAAACTTCTTCGAGCCAATTTCGAGAAATTCGCAATTGGAGAAAAATGGTCGAGTACATAACATGCCATCAGAAGATGACATCATACCTAGTCAGTTAGGCCATTACGTCCCATCTTAAGAGTTTTGACTTGGACCAGTCTTTGATGCATTATCTCTAGGGCATAGATCTATCCACGATGGATGTCCTGACGAATTTCGCCAAGGTGGAAACGACCAAAAAAGTGGTGTCTGATGGGTATCGGGTATGAAAACCACGCAAATGTTAATAGATTGTATCACTAGTTTGTATTGATTGTTCTCTGACTTAGAAGATTTTTATTTCAACGTCTCTTAGACATTATCTTATTAGGGACCCGTTCTAACAGTAACCAAGGTTTGAACAAAATTCGTAGAGCCAATTTCGAGAAACTAGTGGCTAGATAAAGGAAGTCGAGCAGAACACGTGCTGTAAGATTATTTGTTACGTTGATATTTGGGCCATTATGTAACCTTTTCACTGAGTTTTGATACGGAACCTTCTTTGATATTTTACTTTTAGGAGACAGCGACCACCAACGACGGAAGTCCTGATGTATTTCGTTGAGAGGAAACAGCGCAATAAAGGGAGCTCTATAAGTCCCGTGTATGAAATGCACGCAAATGTTAATTGATTGTATCACTAGTTTGTACTAAGAGTACTCCAACTTAAATGATTTTGATTTCAACGTCTCATGGTCGGTATTTAAACGGGGACCCGTGCCAACAGTAGGAAAAGTTTGAAGAAAATTCGTCGAGCCGATTTTGAGAAATTTTCGGCTATATAGGGGAAGTCGAGTACAACACTTGCCGTTAGAAGATGGGATCATTCATATATTATTGGGTCATTACGTCCCCTCTTAAGAGTTTTGACACGGACCGTTCGTTGATATTTGATCTCTAGGGGATAGAGTCCATCCACGAAGGGAGTCCTGACGAATTATTCAAGAGATAGGAACGAAATAAGGGCCGAAAGGTAAGTACCGGGCATGAAAAACACGCAAATGTTAATTGATTGTATCACTAGTTTGTACTGACTGTGCTCCAACTTAGAGGATTTTGATTTCAACGTCTCTTGGACAGTATTCAATTAACGACCCGTTCTAACAGTTGGAAAGTTTTGAAGAAAATTCGTCCAGCCGATTTCGAGAAATTAGCGGCTAGATAAAAGAAGTCGGGCAGAACGCATGCCTTAAGAGATTATATCTTACGATTTACTATTGGGCCATTACGTCACCTCTTTGTACAGTTTTGACATGGACCCTTCTTTGATATTCTGTATGTAGGTGATAGAGTCCACCTACGAAGAATATCTTGACGAATTTCGTCGAGAGGAAACGGCGAAATAAATGGCGCCTTATGTGTCCCGGGTATGAAAAACACGCAAATATTAATAGATGGCATCTATGGTTTTTACTAATTGTACTCCAGCTTAGAGGATTTTGATTTCAACTGCTCCTGGACAGCGTCTAATTGGTGATCCGTTCTAAAAGTAGTAAAAATTAGAAGAAATTTCGTCGAGCCAATTTCCAGAAATTCGCGACTAGGTGAAGGAGGTCGAGTGCAATACATGTCGTAAGATGATATCTGATGTATTCAGTTGGGCTATTACTTCCCCTCTTAAGAGCGTTGACATGAGCCCTTTTCTTCGATATATTATCTCTAGGGGATAGAGTCCATCCACGGTGGAAGTCCTGACGAATTTCGTCGAGAGGAAACATGGAAATAAGGGACGTCCTATGGGTACTACGTATGAATGAAACCCCCCCCTCAAATCTTAATATATTTGTATCAATAGTTTGTACCAATTTGAGTTTCTACTTAGAGGATTTTGATTTCAAGTCCTCTTTGACATTATCTAGTTAGGGACGCGCTCTTACTGAACGAAAAATTTGAAGAAAATTCGTCGAGCTCATTTCGAGAAATTCACGGCTAAATGAAGGAAGTCGAGGACAACTCATACCAGAAGAAGATTATATCTTATGAACACAGTTGGGACATTACGTCCCCTCTCTAGAGTTTTGACATGGACCCTTCTATAATATTCTATATCTAGTAGATAGAGTACAACTACGAAGGAAGTCTTGATGAATTTCGTTGAGAGGAGTCAGCGATATAAGGAGGAATAGGCTATATGAACTGGAGATGAAAAAACGTAAAAGTTAATTGATTGTATCAATAGTCTAATAATTGTACTCCAATTTAGAGGATTTTGATTTTAAAGTCTCTTGTACAGCATCTAAATCGGGACCCGGTCTAACAGTATGAAATGTTTCAAGAAAAGTCTTCGATCCGATTTCGAGATTTCGTGGCAAGAGACAGGAATTCGAGTGATATATTGTCTCTAGAGGATAAAATCCACCAAAGAAGGAAGTTCTGACGAATTTCGTCGACAAGAAACAGCGATATAAGGGGCTCCCAATGAGTGTCGAGTATGAACAACACGAACATCTTAATAGATTGTTTCAGTAATTTATACTAATTGTACTCCTAATTAGAGGATTTTGATTTCAGCGTCTCTTGTACAGTATTTAAATAGGTACCCGTCCTAGCAATACGAAAACTTTCACAAAGATTCCTCGAGCCGATTTCGAGATATCATCCACTAGGTGAAGGAGATCTGGTTCAATACACGCCGTAAGAAAATTATACCTTACGTTTACATTTGGCCAATACGTCCACCCAGTCTAGAGTTTTGACATAGAACGTTCTTTGCTATTGTATCTCTAATGTATAGATCCCACCCAAGATGGAAGACCAGTCGAACTTTGTCAACAGTAATCAGCGAAATAACGGATGCATTATGGAAACAGGGTATGAAAAACAAGCAAATATTCATAGATTGTATCGATAGGTTGTACTAATTGTACTCCTACTTAGCGGATTTTGATTTCAACGTCTCTTGGACATTATGAAAGTAGTGATCCGTTCTAACAGTAAGAAACATTAGAAGAAACTTTTCCAGCCTATTTCTAGAAAATCACGGCTAGATAAAGCAATTAGAGTTCTACACATGCTGCAAGATTATATCTTACTTTTTGAGCCATTACGTCCCCTTTTCATTCAGTTGTTACATGGACCCTTCTTTGATATTTTAACCCTAGGGTATAAAGTCCACTAACGAAGGACGTCCTGACATTTCGTCGAGAGAAAACAGCGAAATAAGGACGCACTATGGGTGTCGGTATGAACAACACGAACATGTTAATAGATCAATCATTTGTACTAATTGTCCTCCTGATCATAAGACTGATTTCGACGTTTCTTGGACCGGATCTAATGAGGGACCCGTTCTAGCAATAGGAAAATTTTCAAAAAATATTCGTCTAGCCGATTTCGAGAAATTCGCGGCTAGATAAAGGGGTTCGGGTCGAATTCATGCCGTTAAGAAGATTATATCTTACTTATAATGTTCGGACATTACCTCCCCTCCTTAAAGAGTTTCGACATGGACCCTTTAATGACATTTCATCTCTATTGGACCTAGGAGGCAAGTCCTGACGAACGCCAAGGAGAGGAATCATGGAAATAAGTGGCACCCTAAGGGTACCGGGTATGAAATACACGAATAATATAAATCGATTTGAACAATAATAAATTATAATTTGTACTAATTCAACACAGACTTAGAGTGCTTTGATTTAAACACCTCCTGGAAAGTATCTAGCTAGGGATCTGTTTCAGCAGTAGAGAAGTTTGAAGAAAATTCGTCGAGCCGATTTGGAGAAACTCGCTGCTATACAGAGGGGTCTGAGTACAACACATGTTGTACGGAGATTATAATTTGCTTACACCCATGGCTATTACGTCCCGTCTTAAAAGAGTTTTGACATGTACCTTTCTTTGAGAATTTATGTCAAGGGATAGAATCGACCCGCGAAGGGGCACCCTATGGGTACCGGGTATGAAAACACCCACAATTAGGATCGATTGGATCAATATTTGTACTAATATGACACATATTTAGAGGATTTTGATTCCAACACCTCGTCGGCGGTATCTAGATTTGTGTATGTTCCAACAATAGGAAAATTGTAAAGAAAATTCGTCGAGCCGATTTGAAGAAATGTTCGGCTAGATCAAGGGGTTGGGTACACTGCATGCCGTAATGTATATCTTACCTATACAGGTGAGGCATTATATACCCTCTTGAAAGAGTTTTGAAATGGATCCTTCTTTGACATTTTATCTCTAGGGAATAGAATCGACCCGCGAAGGCCGTTCTGACGAATTTCGTCTACAAAAATCCGGGAAAGAAGGGGTACTCTATAGGTACTGGGTATGAAAAACACGCACAATGTGGATCGATTGGATCAGTCATTTTTAATTTGACAACTACTTAGATGATTTTATTTTCAACGCTTCGTCGGCGGTATCTAGATTTGTGTGTGTTCCAACAGTAGGAAAATGTTAAAGAAAATTAGTCGGGCCGATTCCGAGAAAGGTTTGACTGTATAACGGGTTTGGGTACACTGCATGCCGTAAGAAGATAATATCTTACATATACAGTTGGGACATGACGTTCCCTCTTTAAAGAGTTTTGAAATGGACCCTTCCTTAAGATTTTATCTCTGTTGGATAGAAGCGACCCACGAAGGAAGTCCTGACGAATTTGGTAGACAAGAATCAGTAAAGTTAGGGGGTCCCGATGGTTACTGGGTATGAAAACACATGCACAATGTGGACCAACTGGTTTAATATTTTACTATTTGAACCCCTTCTAAGAGGATTTTGATTTCAACGCTTCTTCAGCGATATCTAACCCGGTATCGTTTCCAACAGGAGGAAAAGTTTAAAGACAATTCGAAGAGCCGATTTCGAGATTTTCTTAGCTAGATAAAGAAGTTGGGTATCACACATGCGGTAAGGATATTATATTTTATGTGTAAAGCTGGGATATTACGTACCCTCCTAAAGAGTTTTGACATTTTTATATCGAGGTGATAGAGGCGATCCACGAAGTAATTTTCATTTCATATAAGCTAATTTTGGTTTCGTTAACGTTTATGTTTAATTTTAAATGTTAGCGGGCTTTGTAGTGCCGTCTAGAGTCTTAGTTTGGGCCACATGATTCCGCCTGGATATTTATACGTACCAACTGTTACTGCGATGGTGGTGTGTTATGAATCGGTATTGTGTAAAGACGTCCCCTTGCAAGTGAAGCTGTATAACCACCCGCCGCAGCAAGCACATTTGGTCGTAGTTCGCTGAACAGGAAAAGACCAGGCTGGTGAATTTAAAAAGTGTAGGGACAAGGACTTTCATCCACCAGGATACAGACTCTACAAGGCTCGTCTAAGGAAAGCGGAAATCTTGCGACAACACACATTTTAACTGATGATATCTCTTGTCTCATCATTTCTCACTGTTCGTCTCTCTGTGTGTCGATCTTGATCGAGTAACAACGCGCGACCACGACCTTGCCGGCGACACAGTCAGTCTACACAGTCGGAGACCCGTCTTCTGCGACCAAGTCAGCGACACAGTCGACAACTCTGTGACTCACTCGGGGACCCAGTCAGCGACTCTGCTACCAAGCTGGCGAACCTGTCGGCGACTCTGCGACATATTCATCGACACAGTCAGCGACTCTGCGACAAAATCTGCGACCCAGTCGGCGACTCTGCGACACAGTCAGCAATACAGTCGACGACTCTGCGACCCAGGTGGCTTCTTTGAGACCCAGTCGGCGACCAGGCGATCACAGGACACCCAGTCGACGACTCTGCGACTCACAAACGACCCGGTCGGAGACTCTGAAACTCACTCAGCGATTCAGTCGGCGACTTTACGACACAGTCAGCGACACAGTCGACGATTCTGCGATTCAAGTCGGCGACTCAGCGACCCTGTCAGCCATGCAGTCGGTGACTTAGCAACCCAGTCGACGACACCACGACCCAGTCGGCGCTCTGCGACCAAGGCAGCGACCCAGTCGGTGGCCTGGCGATCCAGTCGACGATCCAGCCACTCAGTTGACGACGCAGTCGCCGACCACAGGACACCCAGTCGGCGACTCAGCGATCCAGCGACTCAGTCGGCGAAAAGAAGCCAGAAATAAAACGGTATCCTGCTGGAGTAGAAATCTGTCGCACTCTGAAGCACCAATCCTCGGAGAGATTCAGCGGGGTATCACTCCAAATACAAAGAACTATCATGAAGAACCCGAGATAGCTAGACTCGGTCTTGTGTAGCCAAGGGAGTTTCTGCTACAATACTTTAACCCAATTAAAAACCTACTTAGATGATTTTCATTTCGGCGGTTTCTAGGTAGGTATGTGTTGCAACAGTAGGCAAAGTTTGGAGAAAATTCGATGAGTTGATTTCGAGACATTTGCGGCTATATAAAGGGGGTCGGGTAAAACACATGCTGTAAGAAGATTTTACATTACATATACAGTTGGGAAATTACATACCCCCTTTAAAGAGTTTTGACATTGACCATTCATTGATATTTTAACTCTAGGAGATAAATTCCACCTACGAAGGAAATCCTGACGAATTTCGTGGAGACGAAACAGCGAAATAAGGGGCGACTTAGGGGGTACCAGCTATAAAAAAAACACGCAAATATTAATAAACTGTATCAATAGTTTGTTCTCATGGAACCCTTACTTAGAGGATTTTGATTTCAACGCCTCTTATAGAGTATCGAAATAAGGCCCCTTTCTAACAGCAGAAAAAGTTTAAAGAAAATTCGTCTAGCCAATTTCGAGAACTCGCGACAAATAAAGGAAGTCGAGCAGAACACATACCGTAAGATTATATCGTACGTTTACATTTGGGCCATTACGTCCACTCTTTATACATGAACCCTTCATTGATATTTTATTTCTAGGAGGTAGAGTCCACCTACGGAGGAAGTCCTGGCTGTATCTTGTGTTTATATTTGGGCCGTTACGTCCACACTTTATACAGTCTTGACTAAACCACTACGCCAGACCTCAGTAGGAGTGAAAACAATCTACGTCAGAGAATTTTGGTGTACTGGCGATCTCGGTGAACACAATAAGGTCATTCATGTCTATGGCGTCGTAAAGATTTGTGCAGTCCTATAGCTCAATACTTTTCAAGCACTGGGGGAGGTGCTCCAGAGCGCATAGGAGGGCGTCGTCTGTGTATCTGCAAGCGTCTGAAGCTGTCCACCGGCATGGCCTACATGCCGTGATCCGACCTGTTTCAGTTAATAGCTGCGTAGAAATAACGCCGTCTACATCAGCACACCAGGCTTCAGGTCGTTGTCGAGCGCAATTAGCATCGCAATCGGCCCTTCAAACATTTTCTGAACAGAGAGTAACAGCTGACGCCGCGGGTAAGGTGGAGGTACGCGACCATCCCCAAGAGCCAAAACCTTCCAATGGGTCACGCAGTTTTGCGAGTTGCCGAGGTTCACAATGCCGACCTTTGTACACTTCGCCATGTCAGACGCGTCAGCTCATCGCGTATGCAGACGCCGGAGAAGTGTTTTCGGGGTGGGTGAGCCGGAGCCGGTTAAAGTTGGAGAATGTGCCCTCCGTCGCCCCAGGCCCTTGCCTCCAACGCTGCGGTTGATGGACTTCAGGGCCATCCCAGCTAAGGCGCCTAGTGGCGGCCTTCAAGGTAGCTAATTGCGCTTCGATCACCGCTGCCCTGGCGGATACAGCCATGGACGTGAGACGAGCAAATAGGGGAATCGAGAAAGATACCGAATTCTTTGTGATCGAAGACGGCACGGAAAATTGCTTTGTAGGCCACCCGTATGCGTATGTCAAGGGTGACCCCCAACATTATTGGACGCTCGAACTGGACCGCAGCCTGTCACCCCGGCCAACCTTCCAGGTTGCGAGTTTCTCTAATTGTTAGAGGGTGAGGACTTCAAAATGTCTTTTTGTAGGGCATCACATGCATGTATGTGCCATTGGTGGACATCAAATCTTTTTTTGCGGCGGGAGCTTGGAAAACCGTCTTTAGTTCTCCACCGCAAGAGAAGGGCTGAAGATGTGATCTCTTTATGGTCTTCGTTATACATGACATATATTGAGCTCCATATCTCTAGAAAACGGCCCCATAAATTTTCAATAAATCTATCCAGAGATGGAACGGATCCATAGACAGAAATTCTCCAATAGGCGCTGAAATCAAACTTTTCGAAATACAGCATCTGTAAGTACAAAATATTGATACAGTCGATAGCCATTGAACGTGATTTATATATCCAATACCGAAAAATTGCACCCCCACCCCTAATTTCACTGATTCCTCTCGCTTCGTCAAAATTTTTTTTCGTGTTTTCAACATATTCCCAGACATAAAAACTCAAGAAGAGCCAATATAAAACTCTTTATAGGAGTATTGAAGCGTCCTTGTGTATATATACGATTTAATCCTACACCTGCTTCGCAAAGTTTTACTAAAATCTGCTAAAGGGCTGTAACGCTTCAATGCTGCGGGTATCCATAACGACCTTCCTATTAATCCCATTGTTCTCGATTAATGTTGTCAATACATCTTGTAGGTGTCAAACATATCTATATGTACAATCTTTCAAAAGAAAGATCCATCACGAGGTCATTTAGGCGAGAACCGTAGGATCCAGATAAGGACAGAAGAGGTCACCCTAGTGGTCATCGTTATAACGACCGTGTATTAAGTTGCGGATTATGGAAATCGGCTCGAAAATTTTCCTAAAAAGTTTTCTACTGTTAAAACGGGTCCCTACCTAGATACTATCCAAGAGACACCGAAATCAAAATCCTCTAAGTAGGGGTACAATTAGTATAAAGTATTGAGATAATCTATGCTCAAGGTGTGTTTTTCGTATCTGGCACCGAAAAAGCGCCATTCATTTCGCTGATTCCCCTTGAAGGAATTCGTTAGGGCATAATTCGTGGGTAGACTCTATTCCACATATATAAAATGTCAAAGAAGGGCACATCTCAAAGATACCTAAAGAGGGGACGTAAGGGCCCAACTGTATACGTAAAATATAATATTCTCACGGCATGTGATGTAACCGGCCACATTTATCTAGCAGTGAATTTCCCGAATGAGGCCCGACGAATTATTTTTTATGTTTCCCTACTGTTGCAACAGATCGAGAGCTAGATACTGTCCAAGAGGCGTTGAAATAAAAATTCTTTAAGTAGTGGTCAAATCACTACACATTATTGATATAATAGATGTACATTGAGCGTGTTTTTAAAACCAGGTACTCATAGGGTGCCCTTTAATTCGCTGATTCCTCTCGAAGAAATTCGTCGTGGATTGACGCTGACCCTTAGAGATAAAATGTCAAAGAAGGATCCATGTCAAAAATCTTCTGCGACAATTTTGTGAAATCGGTTCATCAAATATTCTTTAGAATTTTCCTACAGCTGGAACACATTCCTAGCCTGACATTTCCGAAGAGGCGCTGAAATAAAAAGTCTCTAACTTGGAGTTCAGTTAGTAAACATATCTTGATACAATTGATGCATATTTTCGAAATCGGCTGTGCGAATTTTCTTTAAACTTTTTCCGCTGTTAGAAAGGGGCCTTATTTCGATACTGTATAAGAGGCATTGAAATCAAAGTCCTCTAAGTAAGGGTTCCATGAGAATAAACTATTGATGCAGTTTATTACATTTGCATGTTTTTCATAGCCGGTACCCCTAAGACGCCCCTTATTTAGCTATTTGCGCCACAACGTCACAAGTACATGGTTTCTCCTTATTATATTTCCTTAACGTAGATTTAGTATTTCACGGCTTGAAAATATACAGCTCAAATACCAGGTACAGGGAACTATTTTACCTGCGCTACCTCAGGCCAGTCAATTCATTCTTTAAAGTCTCATTTCGCCTGAAACTTTGAACCATATCTACCATCATGAGAACAATACAAGCCGTCTCTAGACAACGGAACCGTCCCTTCTCAATTACTCTATTGTACAATTTACCAGTCACCCATCACGAATACTGCACATGGACTCACATAATCGTTCCATTCAGTTAGGTTTTAATAGGGACTACTCAGCTACAGGGACACTTATGGGACTCTGACCTGAACTCACTATAAAATTAAACCATGCCATCTGGAATCTCAACAAAACTGCAATCTGTGACGTTTGCCCCTAGCAACTGGCTAATTAGTGGGGCTGAGGACACCGACTTTCCAAAATCAAACAAATGATCACTAAAATCTATGAAATCCTTAAAATGGAGAGCTATTTGCAAATGGCGGATACTCCAAAATTTATTATGATATCAAAGATGGGTCTATGTAAAAACTGTATAAAGCTGAGACTTATTAGCCCAAATGTAAACGTAATATAATGTCTTACGTCGTGTGTTGTGCTCTACTAACTTTATCCAGCAAAGAATTTATCGAAATTGGCTCGACCTGTTTTCTTCCACTTTTTCCTACTGTTATTTAGATAATATCCAAGAGGCGTTGTAATCAAAATCCTCTTAGTAAAGGTTCAATTAGTGTACAATTTTGATACAATCTATAACATTTTAGTGTTGTTCATACCCGGTACCCATCGTTGTTACTTATTGACGTTATTCGTCAGGACTTTCTTCGTTGGTGGACTGTATCGCACAGAGTTAAAATATCAGAGAAGGTCCATTGTCAGAACTCTTTAAAGAGGAAACATAGAGGCCCATCTATATATGTAAGGTATAATCTTCTGATGGCATGTGTTGTGCCCGACCTATTTCATCTAACCGCGAAATCGACGAAATCTTCTCGACGAATTTTCTTCTAAGGTTTCCTACTGTTGGAATCGGTCACTCTTTACGGACTTTCAAACAGGGGTTGAAATCAAAATTCTCTGAGTTAGGGTTCAAGCATCGCAAAGTGTGGCTGCAATCTGTTTTCCGCTTGCATTAGACAAACACTTTCAGAAATGCTTTTGGGAGTCAAATATATCTCTGTTTAGAAGATATCCTACAATAATAAATGTCAGAATCATTTTAGTGGTGAACTGTAAGGAACCACATATGGACTGAAGAGGTAATTCGCTAATGGACTTTGTTACAACTATTATATATTAATCTCCGGATTCCAAGAAATCGGGTCTACGAATTTTCTTTAAACGTTTCCTACAGTTGGAAGAGATCCCTAACTAGATATTCTCCAAGAGACGTTGAAATCAATGTCTTCTAGTTAGGTGTTCAATAATTACAATCTTTTCAATCGATCCAAATTGTGCGTCTTTTTCATACCCGGTGCTCGTAGGTTGTCCCTTTGTTTCTCTGATTCCTCTCGATGAGATTCGTCAGGACTTCTTTCGTGGCTTGACACTATCTCCTAGAGATACAATGTCAGAGAAAGGTCCATGTCAAAACTCGTTAAAGTATTGGCCCACCTGTATAAGTAAGATATACTCTCGCCTCCTCCCTTTGTGTAGCCCCAATTTCTGGAAATCGGTTAAACGAATTTTTTAATGACTTTGGCTTCTGTTGGAAGAGATTCATGAATAGAAACTGTCCATCAGATGTTGCAATCAACATCGTTTAGGTACGGGTTTAATTCGTACTAAGCATTGATAGATTTGATCCCACTGAGCGTGTTTCATACACATACCCGTATGTTTGTTTACCCAGTTCCAAGGACTTCAAGACAACAGTCGATGTCAACTGAAGGCTTCCTAAACCCGTAGGTACTTGAAATAATTCTTCTCTAAGCACAGTATGGACACAAAAGAGAAATCTCTAATTTCACACTTGTATGG
>JAECUM010069203.1:0-19448 GCA_016617855.1 Megalonaias nervosa
AAAAAAACACTTGAATTCCAATACGAGTCCTCTGCTTCTTTAAATCAATAACGTCCACGGCCACACCAGTGTATCCCCTAAAGATGCAAGACTGCGAGTCAAAAATCTCCTTGGTGTCAAAACTGCGGGTCAGACGGAGTAAAAAACAAACTTTGGTATCAAAAATGGGGGTCAAATTAAAAATTTGGGGGTCTCTGAAGCGCAAATGAGGGTAAAGGGAAAACTGCACACTGTGTATTTTGGAAGTGCACCCACGAAGGAATGACAGACATAAACTTTCTTTGGCATCCAAATGGTGGAAATGTAGGGATTGCTCACCCTATGAAGTAATTCAAAGACTGCAGCATAAACTTGTTCAACATACAGTTAACAATTCATACAGAATGGATTTCATACTGTCAACGGTTGGTAGTGTGTACTCGTTAGCAAAGGTATAATCACATAATATCCATGTACTGAAAACAAATCTCGATTCTCTATAAATAAATAAATAAATAAATAAATAAAAGTCCCTAGCATTGTCTTCAAATCCCACTGACTTTTAATGAAAAAAGAAATAAAATAGCAACGTCGACGGGTGGTCTTGTTTCCAGAATGTGCTGAGCACAGCTTAGTGGCTTAGAGCCTTAGACAAAATCTTGAGAGCCGAAAAGAACAAAATAAGTGAGGTACACGATTCAAAGTAGTTAATTTAACTGATTTTAAGTAAAGAAATGGACCTGCGAGCTCACATCAGAGTATTCGAGTTAGCTGAACATGAACAAAGTCTTACTAAGAAAAATAATAGACGGGGGTGGTGTTGGTGGTATGTCCTATAGAATAGACCTGATGCGCCCTCCCGTATGTCGCAAAAGGCGTCTAATGGAGGCAGTAGATGTGATAGTGCAGTGGTTAGCATGTCGAATTCGAGAACAAATAGGTGCGGGTTTGAATCGAATCAGCCTGGTTTGGTTACCGTGGTGCGGCCTTTGACCAGGGGCCCCAGGTGGCCGAGTGGTCTAAGGCTCTGTCCTTACCAGATCACTGACATCTCACCTCTGCTTGTGTGGGTTCTAGTCTTGGCGCGGCTAACATGGGTATGTGAGAAAGCTTGCCAGTAGCTTTCCGTGGGTCAGTGCTACTTCCCGAGTTCTTCCTCCACCAGATATATTGGCCTATCGTGTGCTGCAAAATAGCATTAATCTCACAAAACCACAAACAGTCCTTTGGGCAAGGCAAAACACTTTATTCCAATTGTTTGGCACTAAATAACCTACTTGTGTTACTGTGCCATAGTGGACAGTGAAAATGACAACGAGTTTACCTCTTATAATGAAAGCTTAAAAGTAACTAGTGTGTATCTAACTCAGTTATTGTGGGGGTATTTTGGATTCTTAACGTAGCTTTAACAATTTTTCAGTCATATCGCTACGATGTCTGCAGTGTGGTAGTTTATAGTGATGTCTAGCACTGGCGCATCATGCCGCAGATATTTAGCATGATGTCCCATCCATTCACATTATCCTGACACCGAGCGAACCAGTCCTAACACTAACCTCTTAATACTGAGCGCCTAGCGAGGCACCTGTCAGTACCATTTTGATAAGTCTCTGGTATGACTCGGCCGGAGTTACAACCCGCGACCTCCCGCATCAGAGGGCACTAGGCTGCAGGAGCAGTTATTGTTTACATTTCTCATTATATCAACAAATACAATAACCCATCATTATTTTACAACCAAGAGTTCGTTACCTGCTTTATGCAGTACATGTGTAACCAAAAATGTTTATAAAAATTGTATAATCCTTAATGCCGGATCGCGATTTTCACTTCATTTCCAGTGAGCAAGATCAGTTATGCGGATATTTTTTCAAACATATTTCCACATTCAAGCACTAATTAACATATTTTGAGACATATCATTGGTCAACAAAACGTAGGTAGTTAAATTATCCATAATCTTTCCTTGACTGTATATGAATGAAATCAGTCAGTTATAGAGTTACCGGTGTTTACTTTTGTCACTAAGTCCACACTAGGTGTATTCTTGAAGACTAGCTGTGCAATGAACTAGATTCTTAGCATTCATTCTATACAAAGCCGCAAACTAATCTAGACGAGCTTACTGGCACACAATATAAGGTTAACCTGACCTTGGTTTTGTGTATCGGACACTTCTTTTTCTGAAAGGTTTGAAAGATAATTACAACGATATATTCTGACTCAAAAGTAAAGAGTTATTCTTCTGATAATTAGGAATATAGAAAACTTGCATACATGTAGATGAAAACAAAAACGTTTGTATTATTTATTTCATATATGAAAAGTGCGAAAGAGTTTATTTAAAACACGTGACATACATGGGTTTTTAAATTTACATATGGAACATAAGTCTTTCTTTCACATAATTGACAGGAATTCAGGAATAATGGATACGGGGGAGTAAACAAGTAGGCAAGGGGTTGTGGGATGGAACTCCTGACGGGGGCACAGGGACGAAGCCGCCGGAAGCTCCTGTAGTTTAAGCGTTTCCAGGACATATTTTTAACTATCACACTGTAAAGGAAACTGAATCTGAAAAGTTCCAGTTGTTTCGCTCATTTTGGCGGGGGGGGGGGGGGGGGGGGGGCAAGCAAATTAGTCTTCACACATGAGAAACAGTTTGTTTTAACACTGTGAAAATGGGAATTTATGCACACACAAAAATTGTTTGCCATTGGAAACGTTTTTCGGCCAGTCTTTGAGTGTATAAAGACGACGTGATGATTCCTCGTTTTATAACCTTGGGTGATAATAGCCCCGTAAAACCGCAAGGCTATTATTACTAACGGTTACAAACACGGACAACTTATTAGCATGTCAAGAAGAATAGGGGACACGGGTCGGCTTACGTGAAGCTACACTGCAATATACAATGTATCATCACGTAATAGCATTATACTTCATTCAACGTATTATTTGATTAAACTACACTGAAAGGGGTATGCAAAGTGTCTTGTATGACAACAGTGAAGCCTTAATTCTGCTTGGACTAATCAATATATGAGTTCCAGGATCTGTAAATTAAACATGTTTTTGCCTGATCAGAAATGGTACTGAAATTTACCAGAAAATGCATACATGTTAATTCCGCTCTGCAACTTTGTACTTTGCATAGGGTTTTATTTTTAAAGAAAAAGAAACACCCAAGTTTTCTTCACTGGTTGTCCCAGTTATATTTTTCTTTTAAAAAAAAAAGGCCTGGTTTATCTTAGGTACTGTAGAATAAACTTTTCATTCTCTTTTTTTTTTTTTTTTTTTTTGGGCGTATGATCGATAGGTGTAATTTGATCATAGAATATACTGCTTGGCCTTACTTCAGATGTATACTTCTCAAAAGACTGCTGACTTCTCTTAATCATTTACACTTCCTTTACTCGAAAAGTAAATAGGACAGAAAAAAGAAATAGTCGATATTTTTTCTTTCCGTTTTATGTTTTATAATTCATTCGTTGCACTTTCAGAAGCTCGTGTTGTTTAATGTATCAAAATACACTTTCCCTATTTTAATGACTGCTAGAGCTAATGTACTTTGAATTAGTTCAAGCGCATTTTTCGAGCAAATGGAATCAGCCATTTTAATCCACTGTCAGCTTTAGTTAGTGCATAGTTTCCATAGTTACCATATACAGAGAAATTTCAGTCCCCGTACATGAACATAGCATAGAGGTATGGCAGTTTTTAAAATTACCACATGTAAAGAAATTTCAGTCACAGTACATGAAAGTAGCATTGAGTTATGCCAACTCTCCCCAATGTACTAATGCAAACAACTTCGATCCCTCTCTCAGATGTACATAGTAACTGTGAAGTGGAACCATACAAAATAAAATGTAATGTTCTTAGACTGTCAATCCTGCTAAGGAAGCTATTGAAAGAATTAAATCCGAATGTAGTTCTATAGTTTAAGTACTGTTTATACTGATTTAATTAGAACCGGAAAGATATTCGATCCGATCAAGAGAAAAGCAGTTGTGCTGATTTTAAGAAGAATTTGTAAGGTGAATTAAAGATTAATTTAATAACTGTCAAATGTATCCTTCATAATATTGAGGTGAAATATAAGCACAGACATAGGCTAACCTACTCCGAAAAGTTACATTTTACTTTTGCTAATGCATGCAAGAAATTTAGACGGTAGGTTCGTTGAGTTCGTATAGAATAGAAAGTTTCGGGATTCAACAAACTTTCAGGTTTATTTTCCAATAAAATAGGAACTATAGACAGAGCCAGTTAAGACTTTTTTTAGCAGACCAAGGAAAAAAGTAATCATAGATTAAGAAACATTTACGACCAGTATTTCTATGATTCCTTTGGTTAACAGATTTGACAATATATAAGAACTGAATAAATTTAATTTCAAAAGCAAAATTACCATCACGCTTGTGTGCGTGTGTGTATATGCACTTTGTTGTATAATAAATTTAAGAAACTGTAAACAAAACCAAATGTTTGTATCAAGCCAGCCTAATTTTGAAATTTAACTATGGGTGCAAGGTGTGCGCGTGTGCTTGTGGTAAGTCCTGAAACTTATTTGGAACATGTAGCTTCTATCAGGAGCTACTTTCTACAATGCATGACCATTTGTTTCTACCCAGCTTTTTCTAACACTTAAAAACCTGTTTTTATTCCAAGATCAGTGGATATGATATCAGTACGAATTATGAGTACAGGTTGAGATAATCTGATCATTTCTTGGCGTTCTATACATTATTATTATTATTATTATTATTATTATTATTGGTTTATGAATATCGTTGTTGATCATGAGTTGTATGCTGCATTCCCTCTATGTTATTGTTTTGTCGTAGTCTCTCTCTCTCTCTCCCTCTCTCTGTCACTCTTTCCTGCGAAGGGTGATCAGTCGAGGAGAGTAAAATCAAGTTTTGAAAGGCAGAGTTATTGATATTTTGGAAATGATGAATCTATTATGATCGAAACTGTTGCTGAGATGTTGAAGCCTCGAACCACATCCTCAATCGATTTTATCTGATTAACCGTATCTTGTGTGTGTGCGTGTGTGTTATACGTGCTTACATTGCAAATAAAAGACAGACAATGATAAAAGCCAATATTTTGTTTGAACTTACTGAAAACAATATGGCTTAAATGTTTTCATAGCCTTTTAAAATCTAAAATCTAAAACACTAACCTCGTTTGACTGGGGCTGACTGTGGTCGATTCAACAGATCGTAGTTCAGGGTTATCATGGCATTCGTATTACGGTTTAAGCCTAAATCATCGTTATCTCTTGAGATCGACACCCTGACATTTCTTACAGGTCGAAAGATATGGGTTCGGGGACTCATGAATGGCATGATTAAATGGTTGTAAGAGTAATATAATCCAGAAAATATTAAATTCTCCCGCTTTTCGAATTTGGTTCTTTGATTAGACTGTGACACCGTTTCTAACAGGCGGAGCATGGCTAAAATTATTTAAGTCCAAATTATTTCCTGGATATCATATTTCGGACGGAATTGCTGGTATGTTATAACTGTTATAGTACTCAACATTTCAGACAGTTATTATTAGCTCAACGAACCGTGTTTTCCCTTCTTTTTTTGATAGCAATTTTCATTTCTTTTAAATTAAATTTTGCAGAGGGATGCAAACAAAATCATCGAGCAGAGAGTGTACAATATATTCTGTGTAAATTTTAACATATATTAATTATTATGAAGAAAGTTGTCAATATAATGAGAAAGCTAATGAATTGTACCTTTGCTTGACAGAATAGTCAGTTTCTGATGAAATTTACCACATTTTTATTCAAGAGTATTAATATTATTGGAATCAATAATCAATTTACATAGAATATTTCCTTTCTACTGCATGAAACAATTCAAGGGTTGGTCTGTATGTTTTGAATTTATTTTTTATTTTTTTTTATTTTTTTTTTTAAATTTGACAAGGGTTATTTATAGTCGTTGCAAATGTTTGTGGAATTTATTAAGAATTTCAATAGCACATTTATATGGAAAGCAGTGGGAAGTGGAACACATCAGTGGATTATAAAATTTTTTCTTCGTCATCATGTTCAAACAGCTATTATTTAAACCTTAAGTTTATTAGCTCGCATACATGTGGTCATACTTCCTGTATCACATTCCACATATAATATTGTAATATGCAACGGGTCTCACTATTGAGCGAATCAAGCAATTCCGCACTCGAGTCTTGCTTAAGGTCCATGTTTCCCCAATTTTCGAAAATCTTATGACAACAGTTCTCATCTGAGGGGTTCCTAAACGCGTAAATACTACACAAAATTTCTTCTCATCACTAATGAACAAACAGCCACTAGGCCCTAACTTCACACCTGGATTTCTCTTGCTTCGAATATGTATGACTCATCAGGATGTTTTTCCAAGCTGAATATTAATACTTTACGCCATGGACCACAAAACACGACCCAGACAATACAAAGAATTAATTCGATCTTAAAGTAGTAAAAACGTATACATTAGAATATCTACAGAATTCCTTATGTTAAGAAATCAGGGAGGGTCCATTTTTAAGAAATTAATCCATGCTACCGTAAAATCCCGCGAATAGTATGCATTATGACGTCTGTTCATAGAAATTGGATAATTACTCGCTTTAAGAAATATTTCCCTAATACCGACACCCCATAATCAGTAAATAATCACTAAAATTTAATAAAGCTATAAACGGTGATATAGATGCAAATAGCACATACATTAGGTTTATTACAGCATCATCATGCCCTAAGGTTGTTTGATTATAATGTGAATATTCCATCATACACTAGGTATGGATGCTTTGACATAATTTTCTCCATATTCTGTGATTGTGATAGCATAATTTTATCTAAATTCTATGACTGTGACTGATACCCCCCCCCTTTTTTATTTCTGAGAATGTTATCTTTTTTAAAGTTTTGTAGCTAATATTACATTGGATATTTTCGTCAGTATTATACAGACATTTCCAATTCCATGAAAGCACTTACATTATCTTTATCAGACACTTCTTTCACCAGCGGTTCTGATAAGTATTCTAAATACGGTCTTTTATGTGTCAATATAAATCGCCGCATCTCTATAGGGCCCTCGTATGGGTCGGAGGGAAGTAACTAAAAGGTTTGACTTAGCTGTGCATGTGCCTCCGCCTGTACTGATACCTGGTATGTAGTTGTTTGTAAACTACTATCATTTCGATTTTGCTGAAGTGGTATACAGTACGATTACACACCTGAGACGGCTAGATTAGTTATATAATTCTAGCGAGGATATGTATTTGATTACACAAAGACTGTGTGCAGCCACTTTTCATTTTCTTTTAGTATGTCCTCTGTATACTCACTTGCGTGTAAACTTAATTTAAAAGAACTTCTGGATTAAACCTTCCATGCACAAGTACATTGAATTGGTAACTTCCAGTAATAAGAAAATAGTATGTTCACCTGCTTCATTTGTTTATGAAGTGTTCAAAATAAGAGATAGATTTTTATTTTCAAGTGAAATTTATTAAAAAGATTGTGTATATTTGTCCATCCTCTCCTTTCCAGCTCTTGGCGATTACCGTTTTGAATCACTGTTTAAAGTTGTAAATATAGCATTTGATAACCACGCAATATTTGTAATAGTTATAATATGTATTATATAGGCACATAAATGCGTATTATAATAAACTATTGAATTGAATTGTGACCCAATTTCTATGACAGAACATTCACTTACGTGCTACTCACACGCGTGCCCCTTATGTGCTACACACAGACAGACACACACACAAACACTATCTATTTATGTTCGTATATTTTAAAGGTGATTTGCTCAAGCGTCAAAATTGACATTAAGTCTCGTATTTGATAACTTTGAAGAACAGTATAGCAACATATCCGGTGTTTGAAAATTTGTTTGACATATTAGATATAGCATGTGTATATTTTTACCCAAAGGAAAAGAGAAAGTTTCTGTTTAAAAAGGCAGCAAGTGGACAAAGCAAAAATATACAGTTAATTCAGTATTGAGTGTGCAAAAAGGAGGATATAAGTTGTAGAAAAGGGTTATAATCATGTGTTGTATATTAAATAGCATGATTAGCATAGTGTCTCATACATATATTTACTTGATAAAAGAACGTTCATAATTTGTCATATTGCTAGTGGCGTAACAACCGCCCAAGATAAAGCCCCGCAACAACCAGGGGTAGGGGGTGGAAGGCAGGCCCAGTGGAAGCTCAAAATTAACATTGAACAATTTTTTTTATTGGGTACGGGAACCAGAATTGAGTTTAATGGAGAGGTGGCCCAGAATTCTTGCTACGCCACTGCATATTACATTTTAAGATTACCTATTGTGAAAATTATTTCTAATTAATGACTTGAGACGTAATGACATTAAGAATTATTGAAGTAAATAAAAGTATACGAAGGTGGTGAAGATGTTAAATGGCTCTAAAGTTGTGAACCTGTAAGATTAAGTAGTAGAAAATGCATAGTATGCCGTTTGAAATATTACACGCAGTTTCTTCTTTTGATGTGATGGTAGCTGAACTTTCATATTAGGAAATTAAGAATTTTCTGGAAATTAATATTTTAATACAAGGAAATAATTATTAGTACCGAATCTTGTCATGTTACAAAGAAAGTATTTTTCTTCTATTTTCAGATGTTAAAAGTGTCAGATTTTTTTGTAATACTGAATATTGTTCCAGTACTGAAAGACCCTTCTCTAATATAGGAGAGGTAGAACTATTTCCATGGCCTGCCATTCTTTTCACCTATATTTAGTGATGTTGGGCTATCATTGTCAACTTATCAACAGTATTCAGGGAATCTCTTTTTAGATACAAAATGGGGGTGGGAAGGGGGGGGGGCTGTCGAATGGAGAGGAGGAGGAGGAGACTTGATAAAAAAAAAAGTAAAAGGTTAGTCAACAGTCACCTCTGCATACTACACCAATGTGCGGTCTAGTTGCGTTATTTTTTATTATGTTTTGCCATTTTTTAAAGCAGTGTTTAATAGAATGCTGCGAGCTTACAGTAATTTCTTGTATACTTGGATGGTGGGTGAAAGGTAAGTTTAGCTAAACACTTCAGCTGATCCGAATGGTCTCTAACTGAAACATGACAAGTTTCCTCGAAGGCTTCTCGCAAACAAATGAATGCAGCCTTTTTGGCCCCGAATCCGTTCAGTGATGATGTTCAAAAACTGAGAGGGCCGTTTGAATAGAGTTAGGTTTATATTTGAAAAAAAAAAAAAAAAGAATTTTTGGTAGTTTTAAAATTTTATCCATTTCTGCACCTATGTTTTTCCTGAAGACCTTTTTGGGATAACTAATTTTTCTCGTTACTATTAAGTCACGATTGTGTTGATGTGCAGATAACCCTTATGTATAAACACGAAATGCCTACACAATGGCCTCGTCTGCATAATGGGACCTTTACTAGGTAAGATGTAGTCTGTTCACGTGACGAAAAGCCCTCTCGCGAACTGTATAAGCAATGGTTCGAGCCCCCAAATTTTACTTTTCTAAACATGTTATGCCAGTTAAATTTTTCAAGCCAAAAATTTCACAAAATCAAAGAACAAATGTAAATGTATCATTTTGGAGAAAACTGATAAATAAAAAACAGTGATGAAAATATTCACTCTTCTTTATATACGTTAAATTTGCTTTGTAATTACTTGTTACCTGCGTTCGTTGCAAATGAGCATTATCGATGTTCGATATATAAGAATGGGATTTAAGAACTGTCAGATCGAAGTGCATACAGCTCTTACAATAGATAAACCAAATCTAAAACTCATTAATCAAAACCATTTGTCTCATTTTGGTCGAAGCAAGCAAACAAACCTAGCAGATCTTATCGTCAGTGGCGTACATTTCTGATTTATCCTTGCGCCCTTACGGGTTTCGATCCATCTATGAAGGCTAGCAAGGCATCTTTTTTATTGGGTCTAACAAAATCAATATCATATTTAAACAAAATATGATATCGTTGAAGAACAAAAAAAAACTTCGGTCGAGTTTTTGAAATCATTTTAAAGCATCGCAGATGACATATTAATTTATTAGACTACAGTGATAGTATTATCTCATCTGTTTTCTGGTGTAAACCCTCCACTATGTGCGTATCTCCATTACCTCCACGAATCGCACAATCTCAGATCTTTCTATGATAAAAAATAATAAAAAACGAAACCAATAAGAACAAACCGATAAGAACAATAACAAAAGAATAAAAGAAAAAGACGACGAATCACAGTCATGAATGCATAGAGTGAATAAATATTTCCCATTTTCAAGTATTTGCGTATTTGCCTTAAGTCTGTCAAAAAATGTATGCAACAAACAATTGGTGTCATTAGCCTCGGCCTCTTCCTTGAACAGTTTGCATCAGCATAGGGGATATTTATTTCCTTTGCACCGCGATGAAAGCAGAAGCGAGCCGGGTGAAGTAGCCTTGCAACTGTTTTGAGTTGTATGACAAGATTGAAACAGTTTCAGTAAGTTGCCTTTCGCTGTATATTTAAGGGCTCGCGGTAGTAATTCAACACCTACGGTAAACCTTTGGATACGTAATCATATTAAATAGGTAATAACTTTGAATTTCTAAATACTAGTGATCAAACCTGTCTCTCTCGGGATATGCAAGATTTTACAAGGAGAAAACGATACATTCCCCGGCATTTGTATTTTTTTTTTTTTTATTATCTACATCGTTATTGAAACATGAGTTCTCAATTGTGCACCTAAATAATCAGGTTAATTTCAGTAATGAGTGTTCCAAAGGCAATTAGTAGAAGGACTGAAATTCCATAAATGAAAAATAGTCTGTTTGTTTCTGTTACAAACAGGATAAGCTCACAAAAGATTCTCTTGAAAAAATATTTACATTTCATTATCGATCAGTCATAGCCTTCCATACCCGTATATATACTACTGTATGCATTCGCAACATCTAAGGACATCCTACAAGGAAGAAGGCATAAAAAAAAAAGGAAGAAGAATTGAGAGAATTAAACTTTTGACACGACGATGTTATTATGTTCATCGAAAAGATCTTCGGACGTAAGAATAGCAGTCGACTGTTAAAAAATTAAAACCGAGAATGCTAAATTTCGAACTTTTGTGCTGTTTGTCGAACAGTTTGCAAGTCTAAGAAATTAAACTTGGAAAAACGCGAACATTTTAATTTGATTCGACAGCAGAGTCTTTACTCGTCTATATGCAATTTTCCCCATAAACTCTCAAATACAAACTCCATACTTGACATGTCTGTGCATTATTGTTCTTTAGTATTTGTATTTAACTTGGACATTATTTTTATTTTTGAAACAGATTGTTTTATTTCTTCTGGTCTATTATCCTCTTTGTTCACTACTTAATGAATTGCATCGCTTGCTAGTATGCAAAGTTAAATACATGTGCATTCTGATAGTGATGAACATTCTCTCTCTCTCTCTCTCTCTCTCTCTCTCTCTCTCTCTCTCTCTCTCTCTCTCTCTCTCTCTCTCACACACACACACACACACACACACACACACACAGATACCCGAGATTATTTTTCCATAACATTCATCCCCTCGGTGCATAGGTGTAATGGTGGATACATTAGGTGTTATCAAAAATACACAGGCCATAGATACCGCTACCTTATACATAGATTAGACAAAAGGTGTATGTGTGTGTACGACTATAATATACCTACCATTCTTACCCACAATGCATAGCTCATCACGGGGGGTCCCTTAGAGAGATAATCATCGTCAATTAGAACGAGCAAATACAAATGTGCTTACCTCTTTCTACTGAATCAGTAATACAATCTTTTGTTTTAAAGATGGCCATAAATTACCTTGTATACGTGTAGTTCTCAACGGACATGATACTGATACAAAATAAATACATCACAGTGACTTATTTTCACAGCACAGCAAGATAAGTCATCCTTGTACCATATATATTCAGCATTGATTGCACGCATTTTAGAGAGATTTGCAAATGAAAACTTAGTCAACCGTCTCAAACGTTGAAATTAGCCTGATACCCTGGTCTGACATGATGCTCCGCACTTGTCATGGGAAGCCAGGGTACCAGGGTAACGTTGAAAAAGACGTAAAGTTACAGACACGTACGAGTGTACAATGCTAATGTATGAAGACGGTTTCGTACATTTTGGTAGGTAATTGACATTGTAGTTGACTTCGAAAAAATGTCCCTAATTTAGTAAATGCATCATGCTAAAGGTGAAATACTTACGTTTTCTCGCCATAGTATTAAAAGAAGAAGAAGGAAATACTTAGAAATCAAATCATAAAAGATGAATTCTTAAACGATGGAAGGATGGCATAACTACTTCCTCAGACATAGAATTGAATGCTTTTTGAAATGACAAAAGGACAGCATTACAACTGAATCATATAACTGTATGGAAATAAAGGTAAATATTAAAATGAAATATATAATATCAATGTAGCAAAAATTAAATTTGGTTATGTTTGTAATGAAACATGGTTATAAAGGACTGCATAATTTAAATTACAGCTATCAACTATATTATGGATTCTCCACCACTAATAATAATAATAATAATAATAATAATAATAATAATAATACCTGGAGGCCATTGCACAATCCTTTCTGGAACACTTTTCCGCATATGATTGTGAGCAGCATGGTTGTTTCCAACCTCAGCACGTCCGCTGCGAATGGTCACCACTGTATTTTCTCGTCGAATAGCTATACTGGATGAACCCCGGATATTAAGGTCCTGCGCATCTCCCATCCGGGACATAGGATGTTGGATCACTGGTAAGTTGGACATTCTTCCAGACGCAGATCCAGCTGCTGAAACTGCTCGGGACATGACAATACTGGTAGCCATTCTGTTCTTGAACGGAATATATAAAATTTCAGTAACCTTTAGCTCTATTTATTCTCTGATCATTTGTGTAGGATACTGGTAATAGCAATACACGTTACACGTACATATACATTTGTATATCTGCACTTGTATTCGAGAAGGTTTTCTCCGTGGCAAATCTATCAGTTTAAAAACCGTTGGCAAATACTTTCTTACTTAGTAACTCTGTAAGTTTCGAAACTACCACCGCAGTCTCAGTTTGAAACCGAACAGTTCCCTTCTCGGTTTAGTAAATCAGTTCAGCCATGTTCAAGAGTAGTGTACGTAATCACTAGGTAACACACCTGAGATTCACTCCGCAAGCTCGACACGGATCACGTGATTGAACGGTTTTAGTCAACTGGAAGCTTTGTATATTTCATTATTCGCATATCGTCCTTCGAGTCGAGAACCCATTGAAATTATCTCGTCTCAAGCCATGGGTACCGTTTAGCTATATACATTGAATGAATGTAAACATGCCGATGTTTATTTTAGCTAGGGTACCTGCTGTTTTATTGGTATTCCTTTAAATACCGCCACAGAACATATTGTAATAAGTATCAATAATTTATCAATATTTAATATAGCTTATTGAAGTGCCGTAATTTGTATTAGTTTGAAAAACTTGAATTCATCTTTTTTCGCTGTAAAAAAAAATTAAGGGAGATAGGTAGCATAGCGAGGTATCTCTGCATTGTATTGGAAGTATTACAATATTCTGTGACAACCACACATATTTTCATTCATTTCCAGTCAAAACCTTTAATTGCATTCTAGCCTTGTATAACACCCTTGAACAGTAAGGTCAATTGTGGACATGATCTGATTAAAACGAAACTTCATTTATCTGGCATATTTTCATTTGTACAGGAGAAATGAATGTGCTGGCGGAGGGCCAGTCATTAATATTGTACAAAATGGCTTCACCATAATAACAAAACAGATTCATTTAATAGCCATTACGGACTGAAATTCTCTATTTTTGTCGCTATTTTCCACATGACTTGTTTCTCGAGTTTTTTTTCCCCCTCGTCCGAGGTCGCTCAAAATGTAGTAGGTCTTATTTGAATCTTCTTCGAGACTGAGAGTTCAAAACTGCATATAGGTGTCATATGCATGAAGAAAAAATAACTTTGATATAATGGCCATTTGAACATCAGAGTTTAAAAAAAAAAATCAGTAAGGTGCAATATCCATAATTTTGAGATAATATTTCTGTTAGAGCCATCACGACGTAAAGTTGTATAAATTAAACGTTTTCTTCTCTGTTTTTCGTCTGGTTTGTCTTTGTTTTATAATTGTCTTTTGACAAAAAGTCGTTGAGAGTTCAAAGTTCTTAGGCTAGTTCAAAAATAGCACTGCGTGTTGTCAGTTATATTTATACATAACACAGTATTAAATTCTAATTTCAGCTACTATTTGACCTCAGAAAAGTATGGCTGTCAAATTGGAGATTACATAAAACAGATACGATTTGCATCCAAAATTATACGTTTCACAGGATATTGTTAAACTGTCATTAGTAGTTCCACATACTCATCCATATATCCTTGCGTTCTGCTACTTATACATCCGTCATCAATATTGCTGCTTGAGTTTTTTTTTTTTCTTTTTTTTTTCTTGTGTTTTATGATAAATACCCCATCCCTTGCAAATTATTAGAGGTGCTTTCATGGTGTCAGCTATTAGAATGATAGTCTTGCCTCTGAGTAATATTTCTAGTCCACTTTATTTACCACCGCGGTCTGAACTTTGTACTATATGTACTCGCTTATAAATCGGATTCAAATGCAAATGCACAGAATCAGATCTGCCGTCGCACAATGTACCGGCAGACGTGGGTCTATGTAGTTCTGTTAGGACTAATCAGCAAAAACAAAACAACATAGACCCTGATCTGTCGACACATTATGAGACGGCGTATCAGGGTCTATACTTTTCCAGTTAGACCGATTCATAAGCGAGCATAGACGGTATTTGAAGACTTTTATCCATCTTACCTCCATCTTTTCTTCAAGAATATTTACACCACATTTACCTCTACTCTTTTAACAGTGGTACATGTACAGCTGTACGAACACTACTATAATTTAACATTATCATCATCATACTCTTTTATCTCACAGTACATATTTACTTTTAGTCGAAGCGTTTATCTTTGTAAAGATATTAGGAAAGATTTTACCTGTACAAATTTTACTACCCAAATTTTCTCAAGTGAAAGAACAACTGTCAATGCTGCTTAACTATGGATATGTTGAAGATCAAAATTATTGAATATTAAATCATTTCCTTTTCATCAAAATGTCCTCATTTTTCCCATTGGTAAGCTGAAATGTTGTCCTCGTTATCCCTCTTTGTAATATGAAATGTTGTCCTCATTTTAACTATGTAAGCTAAAAGGTTTAAGTTCTATACAGAGTAGGGTGTGCAAATCATTTTGTAAAGAAATTGGAAAAGTAGTTTTACACTGATTTCAGCGCATTTTTACTATCAAGAAAGAAATGTTCAGTACGTTCTGTTTCTCCGCAGGAGCATAGAGGAAAATCCGTTATATCCATGTTGAAAAGATGTTCTATTATTTTCACAACATTGTGAAGTATTTGAACCTCTCTTTTTCCAGCCAAGAAATATTTAGCAACTTCTATCGATATAAAATTCCAGTCTACTTATTTTGCCGAAAGACATGAAGGTTGTGCTCAAAACATTATAAATTGTATGTGTGCATTAGTGAGGAGAAAATTTACAGAATGGTTTCCTCGCTGAGTTGGTATGATTTGCAAGTATTAAGAACATTGACTGTGAACCATTTTGAAGAAATCGGCTAGTCTATGTATTTATGTCTATTTTCAAGTTTTCCTCAAAGCGGATGCAGAAATATCGTTTTGTATCATTTGGGAGGTATAAACAAGTAGGCGAGGGGTCTGCAAGATGGAAACACTAAACCCCAGAAAACTCCTGTCCTAACCTGATTCACTGAACAAGGTATCAACATTAAATAACCTAGATGTTTCTGTCAAATTTCTTGCGGCTTTCTACGTTATTTTATTTTGTTAAATTTCTTGTGGGTCATACTGTCGTAATTTAATTTCTTGTGGATCATACAGTGCAGTTATCCCATAGTACATCTATATATTGGACAAATAAAAGAAAACTAAAAGGTCTGTAATATTCAAAGATCTGCGGAAAATTTTAATTTTTGCAATAGTTTCAAATGAAATGAGGAATTTTAGGTAATAGTATATGCATGTATATGACACGTGCTGTCTTTAGAGAACGTATAAGCCTCTAGTAACAATGATTATCTATCGCTTTGATCAATACATTGTTATGGCACCGGGAAGATTATATATCTGAGTATGTTTTGTTTGAATCAAATTTAACAAGCCATGTATATGACTATTAATTCTCCAAAGAACAGAATTCAGCATAAGGGTTGATGATGGGGGATGTTCTACAACTATATACAGACCAGTGTCGTCAACAAAAAGCTGTATATTTAATTGAATATCGACTAAAATATTGTGGTGGAATTAGTGTGATGTTTTCATGATAAGGGGCAGTTCTGTTTTCACTAGAGTAATGGTTTGAAACATTATTGGTCAGTTAAGAAGAGTACTATTTAGCCAAGGTCAGTGACTCTGGAGTGAGAAAAACACTTACTGCAGATTCATGTCATGCATTATACTTCAGCTAGCCTGTTTACGGAATGGAAAAGTTTAATTAGAATAAAAATACTTCAAGGGAGAGAGGCTTTAAATTATCAGTGTTCAAGGATTAATTGTAATCTTCGTTTTGATAGTTGGTTAAGTTCAAATTCTGCCGAGAATTATGGAAACTTCTTATGGAGTTTTGTTGGATTTATTTCTGAGCCCGTCAACGTACAATATCATTTATATAGATTAACAAGATAAGGGGTGGGGGGTGGGGTGGATATTTAGATCCTTAGGGCACATCTGCCTGGATATGTTTGCAGTCAGACTGCAGGCCAGGAATGACCATTCTTTGCTTTTTATTGTGAAGATAGTTTTTGAACCAGTCTAAAAGAAGACGTGACAAACACCTTGCTGGTCTGTCAGAATAAAACTTTATTACAAAAATATTGTAGGTATGAAACAAATGATTGACAGTGGATTTGCCCATCAGGTAACATGTATGGAAAGGAATTTTAACATAAAAGTTGATACAGACGTTTAATAAATTTGTTAGTATAGTCCTTTCAGCAAACATTCTCGGTTTAATCAAACGGTATTTTTTCTCCACAGACGATATGTGTAACACTCTGAATTGTTTAAGATGTTACGGCCACATAAGTGAGTGAACGTTACAGGGTCAGCGTGACCCATAGTTAATTAAATTGATGAGTGGGTTTAGGTACCGTGTTAAGTTGCTAGAATACATTGTTTTAATGCCTTGGTTAGAGCCGTTATTGATTTTAGTTTCGTACCAGTTGAAATAATTGTAATGAGATGAGACCTTCCAGTAATAGGTTTATTAAGAACGCGCGGAGATATGAAAAACTACTTAATTTGATAGGCATTGGTTAATTTTCGGCATGTAGATAAATTTAATCCTGATTGGCTAAGCTAAACAAGGAGTTTTTGTTTCCCAGACCAAATTCAATGTTTTAAGTATTCTTAATCTCAAAATTAGTCAGTCTTGTTGACATTCTATACTACGATGTGGCGAGATTTCGAAATCGCCATGTGTTCTTCGTGTGTGTACATGAAATGACGTTTTAGTTCGCCTTAAATACTCAGGTACCTGCGAAATAGTCTAGAGTCATATTTTAACACCTTAGAGGGAGTCACATTTTAACATCTTATAGAGTTTCTAATACCTTGAGAAGAAGGTATTCTTTTGTGCTGGAAAGAGTTGTTCGTTCGTACGTCTGTAGAACGAATGTAGAACGACATGTGTTTTGTTATTGATGATAGCTGCACTTCATCTACCTTTTAAATAATAATTATTTTCCCTGGAGAACTACACAACTGGCTTTGGACAAAGACATTTGGTGAAATTAATTCTAAATTGGAACAGAACAGCACAAATTGTGATTCACAGTGAAAATTCTGGACATTTGTGTAAAGCCTTCGTCTGACGTCATCATCCGCCATCTTGGAACGGAATTGAGATTCAGACTACTTCAATTAGAACTGTTTGTTTACAGGACTTATGTGTTTTTCACAATTTTAGGACAAATTTTTGGATTTTCTTCGCAAATCGTAAGTCCTATTTCATATTTTCACCTTTTCACCGTGTTTTCTAGGGAAATAAATTATTTTTGTTAAAATTTACAAAGCTTGTTGTCGTCACTCTTTTCTTTATGTTACTTTAAACGAGCCGATACGTAACACAATAGAATCGAGCTAGTCTTGAAAGCACAAGAGAAATAAATATACATCTATATAGAGAGGGCAGGTTACAGAGAACCAAATTACAGTTTATGACCAGAGAGAGAGAGAGAGAGAGAGAGAGAGAGAGAGAGAGAGAGAGAGAGAGAGAGAGGGAGAGGAAAGGGAAGACGACGACTCTAACCTGCCACAAATGTTTAATTTGGATTGACCGGCATGCATCCAGGTTATGCGGGCATGCTGGGCAATTGAGATAGATTGCTCACTCAATTTCATGATGAAATTTGTCTTATCTGAATAAACAGAGCTGACAACTGCATTGTTTTAAACTTGGTAATTATCCTTCAAATGTCATGTTCGGTTCCATTTTATTTATATAATGGATTAAATTATTTTATACTGCATTCGGGTCTCGTGTTGTTCTATTCTATGTCTCTGCTCAAGTCTCCATTTATTATATCTATAAATTTCATTTTTTATTTTATCATTTACTCGATCCGAGCAATAACACCATGGTCGAATATCCACTAAATAACGACAACTAAACCACCATGTAACAATATACTTGCATTAATTTCTTCTGTATCCATTTAAAATATTTCTTGTTTAAAACACCAGATCTCGTCAGTTACGTATATGTACTCTCTAATTCTTGCAAATATATGATTTACCTTCCTACTTGTTGTTAGATCCTCAATAGTAATTTGATTTGTTTTTTTTTTTTTTTAATCTTGAACGTTTATTGGAATAGATATGGAATAAACTATCAAGAATAAAGAATAAAATGAAAGAAAAGAAAGAAAATGTGTACGTTTCCTTTTGATACCTCACCTGTATAATTTCAAAATTCCTTGGATTAGGAGTAATCAAGACGTCGATTATTAAAGCTAATTGGATTATTAGAGTTGATTACGCATAAAATAATGTTCCATTTCATCCGAACTTTGTTTGATCTTTTAAATAAACATTTTCACATTGAAACTTACTAGTCACATTTGATCATTCAACGTAACAACTTTTAGTAATGTCACTTACCCGTTGATGTGTAAGTGCATCGTATAAACTTAAAATATAAAAACAGACACTGTATAATGAACCTAGCATGAAAAGCGTCTTATGTTGTTTGCAGTAGAAATGTCAACACCACTGACGAACTCTCTAGTAAGTGCTTTCGACTTGACCGTTACTAAGGAT
>JAECUM010069205.1:0-10937 GCA_016617855.1 Megalonaias nervosa
TATATATATATATATATATAACACATTCATTACAAATAATCCACATATGAAATATATGAATTATCTTTTTCTCTCCATTTTTCTCCTATTCTCTGGTAGAAAGAAAAAATAATATATGATGGTTTAATTTGAAACGCAGTGTGGCCATTTTTAAAGTGTTGCACTGGTACAGATGAGTGCAGTTTGGGATCTAAAAGAAAATCCTTTGCGTTTGACAATTCTTTGAAAACCCCGAAATGTTTCGAGAGCTTAGTCCTGAGATGGATGCCTTTCACGTTTGATCTGTCGATATGTAGAAATTTCCGGATGCATCAGTAACATCTTGTGATATCTTGACAATTTGTTTTTTTTAAATACAGATTTATATTACACGATGTTTCATTTCCATATAACTATATATGGACGAGAGTTAAAATTGTTTAAGATCGTTAACAAGTAATGAATGTAGGTCACTGTTTCCTTTCCTTGGTATGAAGACATTCATGATACCTTATGGCGGAAGATCTTTTTATTGCTGTATTCGAGTGATGTTTACAAAACTGAAATTGTCTAAATTGATCAAATACAGGTGTGAAAGCTTCTCTACAATTAGTTATTGTCAAGAAGTTTAAGTTCTAAAACGAAATCATGCTCTCGACAACGTCGATAAATCTAGCCTAGGAAAGATGTGCCCAAGAAATGAACAGATAACGCAAATCCAAACTATTTGTGTTTGTCTCTCACTTTAACTGAGTCATTTGCTTTTTTCAGTTTGTTAGGTTTTGCTGTTGATTCATTATGACTCGGCTTCGTTTCGGGCCGAGGTTCGGGGCTATCAGGTGTTGTCATTACAAGTACAAAATCATGAGGCGCTGGAGTTGGGTTCAATAGAAAGGGGTGAAGGTAGGCCGATAATCCTATGAGTTTCCGAGATAGGCCACTCCAGCACTCCAATTATTATTGCCATATTGCGACCGATAAGATTCTTGCATCGACTAGCTATCAATGGTAACCCCATCAATTCGGCTTTTAACTCTATCAGAGCCTTATTGCAAGGAGAGAAGCGATTTAAATTCGAGTGAACACCGATCTCCGGTAGCCAGGAAGCTTATCGCTCGGATTCAGGACTCTGTTTAATATATTTGTTCAAGTCAGTCTGTCAAGTTCTCACTTTCTTTCACATGTCCCTCAAGCGGACGTCCTCGGTGTATGATAAATCCTAGCACCGGTCATAAATCATCTGGGACATAATCAGATGTGGACAATAGAACACGTGGTCCAAGATACGGCATACCGTACCTGTGTATATATGCACCCAAAATGGCCTAACTTAATATCTGCGCAAGGAAAGGAAACCGAATGATGAATCGCCGGCTTCTTTTCATATTTTTAAAACAAAATATCACGACTGACAAAATAAAATTTCTATACCCTATGTCTGACAGTTTTCTCTTCCTGTGTCCTGATAGACTGTCTCTGACGTAACTTCACAATAAGGGCAAAGCATGTGGTAAAGTACAGTAGCTCAGTCACTCGAAAGTTAAATCAACTAAGCTATTATATTATGCAGGTCATGTCGATATTAATTTCCATCGATTGGCTTCAGTCAAGAAACAACTGTACTTAAGCGAAGCACGTCTTCTTAGTTATTAATTAGTCAACATGCATGGGGCTTGAAAAGTACTTTTATGGCACTTTTGAGTTCAAGCTGCCATCCGTACTTGAACGAATCCCCATGGGGCACCGTTCACGACGGAGTGAGGGGATGTCACTCTCTATCAAGCCGATGAGGGGCATAATTTGAGGTAAAAAGTCAAATATGTGCAAAAAACATTCTTTCAAACCTTAGATTTTGAAAGACAATTCATTGCTCACTGTGTTCCATATTATCCAGAAGTGAATTCAATATTGGCAGAAACAACCGGTGTCCATGTTTACAGATCCTTGAATTGGGTTAATTGACAGCCTATTTTGTACAGAAGGCGATATATACGGCATATATACTGCTGAAAATCAGGGAGAATGATGAATTAGCGAGCTTGGCATTATTCATATTAATTCACGGTGTGTCACTGAAAATAAAACCGCATCTTTTTTTTCCGAAAAAAATCACAGTACTCAGAGTACTTAAGTTGATAAATTGCTTCAACATTTAAGTGTTGGCAGAAAATATTTTCTTCTTATTTGAAAGTAAAAATAACTGTTGCATGCGTCATTATTGGCAGGAGTATAAATTTTCCCTAGAGCAATAGTATGGTGTTGATAGTGGAGTCTTCGATAGTTAGCGTCACTTTTAAGCAATTGATTATGAAATAAAAGAAACATATTGGAACAATGCATCTCGTGTGTAAACAGCAATTATTCAATCTGGTTGATTGGACTGCTAGAATGCTACCTAAAGTGGCAAACTAATGCAGTTTTTCTCCAAGGGCGTTGTCATATAAGCCCGTTATCATCTCTACATGTCATCGTAATGGCATGCATGATCGAGGCATTGCACTTCGACGTAAATGGCATCCTAGTCCAACATCATTAGTTGAACCGCACAGTACTGTGTTTTAGAGCCGCATGAAAAAAATGCAGCAGGTTGTAATCCGTTACACACCATCTTTTTGCATTAGTTTCCATGCTTGTACATCCTTTTCGTGGCCATGTCAACTGTACGTCAATATCCACCTGTATATCAACCGTAGGTCCATGTTAACCTGTATATCAACCGTAGGTTCATGTCAACCTGTATATCAACTGTACGTCCACGTTAAGTTGTATATCAACTGTACGTCCATGTCAAACTGTATATCAATTGTACATCCATGTCAATCTATATATAAACTGTACGTCTATGTCAACCTGTATATCAACTGAACTTCCTTGTAAGCCTATATATCAACTGTAGGTCCATGCCAACCTGTGTATCAACTGTAGTTCCATGTCAAATGGTATATCAACTGTACGTCCATGTCAATCTATATATAAAATGTACGTCCATATCAACCTGTATATCAATTGGTGGTCCATGTCAATCTATCTCTATCTATCTATATAGCTATCTTTCTGTCTGTATGTCTGTCTATCTATCTATCCATCTATCAACTGTACGTCCATGTCAACCTGTATATCAACTGTACGACTCTGTAAGCCTATATATCAACAATACGTCCATGTAATCCTGTATCAGAGGTTTTCTTTACAGTTTCATTTTGACACAAGCTTACTGTCAAGCCTCTGTGGTTGTTGGTAACAGTGATTAAACCTCTCTGTGGTTGATGGTAACAGTGATTAAACCTCTCTGACTATAATGAAGATGACTTATCACTAGAAAAAAAAAAAAAAAAAAAAAAAAAAAAAAAATGTAACACAATATGTGGTTTGGGGGTAGGTTAGATAATAAGATATTTTCCCGCCACCTTTGTCACGAAAAAAAAAAAAAATGCCGAATTAGGTCATTTTAAGACATGAAATCCGTGTATAAGTTAATGCCCGTAGGTCGAGGTTTCGAAATTACATACCTAGCTATTTTTTTTAAATAATTGTAGCCATTCTTATGACGATGCTTACTAAAATGTATTTTTACACTAGACTCCAAAACAGAGGGAACAAATATCTTGTGTGCTGTATTTTGAACATTTTTATTTATTCTCTCTCTCTCTCTCTGTTACAGAAAGACACATTTACAGCTTGAAAACTTAGCAAATATAGCTCAGGTTTTGTTCGTTGATTCATTTGAAAGGGTTAGCCATAATTGATTCTTGAGAGAAATTTTCAGTAAGAACTTGATGTTTTGTTCAATTTCTCGCGTTTCCAAACCCATTATGTGATGAAAGATTTAAACAACAATCATATCAAAACAGAATGGTGTAATTTGCACCTGTTCAACATTTGATCTTTACATTTGCCCTTACAATGCAGGATCAGTCGTGACATCTACATCTGCTCTTTGCAATACTCGCTGCAGATTTTTATTATCAGGAATGGATACAAGCTTTTACTATAAAAAAAAGACAGCAGAAACAATATATCTTTCAGGATGAGTATGTGTTTACTGAGTAAACCAAATGGCCTTAATTAGAGTTTAATAGACACAGACAGACGGACAAGCATGTGATTTTACATTTTGAATTCAATAGACGATTTGTCTTGATTCGTTAAAGAGTCCTCTCAAAATTTGGTAAGATTTGTTTTTAGAATGTAATATTATTTGGACGTCTTCTTGTACAGTGCTTTCGTACTTCGTTGACCTTTGTCCTATTTATAATTTTTCAGGGACAAGATATGAGGTGGCAGCTATCCATGTTATTATAACAAAATGAGTGGATGCTTATGTTTACAATAAAACAAACGCTATCAGAACGCAGACCATGAGGGTTTTTTTAGCAGCGCATGACTTGCTAAGTATATATATAATATCCTTTTCATTTCATGTTACTTCAACAAGACAAAGGTATGTGTATTCAACCTTAACATTCATCCTCAAATGTAATGTATAGTTTTAAAACATCTATTTCAGATAGAAATTTGCATCTAAATAGAAACATATCAGGTTCGAAATATGATGGACACGAAACTGTCTTGGAAAAAAATCCATATTTGTTTTTGTAGTTATAAAATTTTTTCTTCTAATTGAAAACAACCCGCGACACCGTATTATGAGCACGTGTGGAAAGTGTAAGGTAAGTTTCTTTTAACAATGTGTTATAGTAGCCTTCAAAAATTACTTTTCTACATATTTGTACTAGCCTTTCAAAATTACTTTTCTACATATTTGTAGCAGCCTTTCAAGATTATGTTTCTACACATTTGTACTAGGCTTCAAGATTATTTTTCTACCTTTTTGTGTAGTATCTTTTCAAGATTACTTTTGTGCACACTTATAGGAGTTTTTAAAACTTAACTTTTCTACACATTTGTAACAGCCTTTAAGATTACTTTTGTAAATTATTGTAGTATCCTTTGAAGATTACTTTTTTGCATATTTATAGTATCCATTCAGACTACCTTTTTGCATATTTATAGTATCCATTCAGACTACTTTTTTGCATATTTATAGTATCCATTCAGACTACTTTTTTGCATATTTATAGTATCCATTCAGATTACTTTTTTGCATATTTATAGTATCCATTCAGATTACTTTTTTGCATATTTATAGTATCCATTCAGATTACTTTTTGCATATTTATAGCATCCATTCAGACTACTTTTTGCATATTTATAGTATCCATTCAGACTACTTTTTGCATATTTATAGCATCCATTCAGACTACTTTATGCATATTTATAGCATCCATGCAGACTACTTTATGCATATTTATAGTATCCATTCAGACTACTTTATGCATATTTATAGTATCCATTCAGACTACTTTATGCATATTTATAGTATCCATTCAGATTACTTTTTTGCATATTTCTAGTATCCATTCAGATTACTTTTTTGCATATTTATAGTATCCATTCAGACTACTTTATGCATATTTATAGTATCCATTCAGACTACTTTTTGCATATTTATAGTATCCATTCAGACTACTTTTTCGCATATTTATAGTATCCATTCAGACGACTTTTTTGCATATTTAAAGTAGCCTTTCAAGATTACGTGTTCTCTATATTTGTAGTAGCCTTTCAAAATTACGTTTTCAACATATTTGTTGTAGCCTTTAAAGATTTCTTTTCTGCGTATTTGTAATGGATGAGTATGCAGAATACATAGCATCGAATCTTATCACTGTAACAGGTCATGCACATTCTTGGTGACATAGTTTTACCATTTTACAGAAATGTTAAATTGAAATGAATCTTAGCTCAAGAATTCGCATGAACACTGTGCATCTTACTTGGTCGTTCTATGCACACACAAAACATAGTAACTTATTCGTTCGACTTCTTGTTTCCATTGTTAAAACTAGAAACTTTTATCGATCATGTCACCATAATTGCTTTCTCGGTATCAAAACTTAAGTTTGTAATCTCTCCTAAAACACCATGCAATATATATAATACTTTGTCATAATTGTGATAGAAAGATACATGAATCAAATATTAGTAACATATTTTGAAATATGATAGAAAGATCCACCAATCTAATAACATATACTACAGTTTGTAGCGGACGCACTTGACAGGGCTGTGCAGACTTCATTCATTCCGTCATTCCGTCAATACACAGTCGCTTGTAGTCAATCTTAACTGCTTTGGAAATGGAAGAATGAGTATTTGTATGTGGTATAAGTAAAATATATGTATAGTATGTACACTGTATCTTTGATATACCACTCGTTTATGTAAAGTTTTTATTAAAAGGAAACTTGGTAGGCCTCGTTTCCTTTTAATGAACATTGTATACATGTGTATGTGGGTGTGTTTGTGTGTGAAGTTTGTGGAGTTTTTTGGTTATTAATGGATGCAAGTGCTGTGAAAATAATTCTAACACAAAGTTTACACCGTCTTCGTTTCCCGTGCAATCTCATGCATCAAACCGTCTTCGTGTCCCGTGCAATCTCATGCATCAAGGGAGAGACTTGAAATAATAGTTTAACGTTAAAAGGAACGATTCAAACATTGCAAGAAAGTGGTCACGAAACAAGGAAGCAATAGCTTCATAGAAATATTTGCGAAGCATATTGTTACATATCTAGGTAGGAGATATGCCATCATCTTTTCTTAAGAATATTTCAAAGATACATCAGAAATAATTTTATCCCCTCCTTGTACATGCTATTTTATTATTTCATATTAGTTTAAATATCAAAGAACAATTATAATTTATATTGTCCCCAGTTTAACGTATATACCTTGAAAACCGTACTAAGTTTATAAAAACCACGACCTGGATTCAAAGAACGGTCTTAACGTCAGAATGTTTGAAAGTTGACGCTGACAACGAAAAAAAATCGAAGTGGGATTTTACCTAAGAAAGGAAATCAAATACTTGCGTGTTCAGTGACGTATAGACTCAGAAATACACTTTAAACAGAACTTAGAAATTTTGTCCGAGTTATCATTTCCTCCTAAAGGAGATTAAAATGAGTTTTTGTTCATTGTAAGTACTTGTCGATCGGCTACCATCACTTAAGGCTCGAATGTTAAGGAATGAAAAATCAAACGAAAGATAAAATATTTATAGAAACCTAAATGTACAGTTTAGTGTAGACAAAAAATCAACATCCCCTCCCGAGTTCATATGGCAATACAGGAACTAGGAAATTTAATGGACGGAATTATAAATAGCAAATTATTTTTAAATCAAAGATTTGATTGGCATCATTAAACGAACAGTATCTAAATAAATCAATAAATAATTAAATAAACACATTAATTAATTAACTAATTAATTAATTAATCAATTAATGAATGATTTAAAATAAATAAACGCATTAATTAATGAATTCATTATTTAATATATTTACATTCGTCCACGTTGTGTAGTAATTCAATAGAGTCAGTGATAAGCAGAGTCAATTAATCCTTTTGACACGTATTTGCAGTCATGATTTTGTTGCATTAAACATGTGTTGTGGGCGGAGAAATTGTTTTACCGCATACCATTTGTATATTTATTTAATTGGCACCCTCTTCCACATAATACAACTGCTTAGGTTTTTCCCGTGAGGGTTTGCAGCTTTACGTCAATAGTAAACTCAGGAATATTGAAGCATAGTTACAAACATTCCATATTTTCGCCCCTACCGTGGCATTTCTATAATATAATCCTTGATATAAATGAGAAAGAAAGTTAATTAGGTTTCACGTTTACTAATTTATTTACCTAGGAAATACCAGAAGGTATTTTATTATGAGTCGGGGCGAGAGACTACTTCTCCACATTGTATTGCAGACGGACACGGGCCTTCAGGCCGATTATTTGTCACCGATAGTTGAATGTTATCTCGCACTATCTCGTCCGACTTTGTGTATGTATACATTGTCTCGTGTTTGCGGGACTGTCGACGATATTTGGAATGGTATCCCGACAGGTGGAAAAGAATCCACCGGAAACTTGAGTTTAATTGCTCTTCAGGATAAGTGACCTCTCCTTGTGTAAATATTGATGACGAAATCTGCATGCTTATTGGGAAAGTTATGACAATTATTCATAATAATAATATTTGTGTCTATTTTAATTACACGTGTATTAACAATGAGATATTTAAAGTTCTCCCGAAAGCTTTCATCAATAAATATCAACAAGTGTTTGTTTTTATTAGCAAATTCAACTCACGACCATAACAGTTACACATTTGTTGTGGTAAAAATTATTTTTACGCAAAGTATAAACGATTTTTTTCACAATGATATCATCAAAATTGTTACATCTATTATATTTTATATATTCCATTTTGGTACATATTCTTAGGGTTCGTCGTCCTGTGAAATGTTCACTGAATTGTTTGATGAATAGGGAATTCTTTGGGATCGTTGGGCTATTACTCTTTGGGGGAATTTAAGTCCTTATATGTTCGCATGAAAATGATTTACAATGATTTCCGAGTCGTTCGAATCTGAGAAAAAATAGAGAATTTCTTTCTTCCATTTAACTGCCATTTTATGGCAGTGCATCAATCTCTAGTCTTCTCTCATTCAGAAACGGAGTTGTTCCATACCAAGGGAAATCAATTGTGTATTGTAGTGTATTTGTTCTTTATTAAGACAGTCCCGCGAGGAAATCTTAATGGCCCGTCGTTTAATTTGTATTGTGAACATATACTAAAGTCTTTAAGCTGATGCCTCTCCTAATCAGCTATGATGTTTCCCAAAGCAATCGGTAAAGCATTGATAAATGAAACTGTAAAGTGGCAATTTATCTTCGTAAACTTTCTGACGTATTCAGCAGCACTCCAATCATATCCAAATTGATTAGACCTAAGTTCATCAAAATGAGGGTAATTTGGGGGCCTTTGCACGTTATTCTCAACAATTCTTAGTTTGTTGTCTCGCATCCTAATTCAGATACCCTTGCCCACGACGATTTTGTTTCTGATTTTATGTCTCTCGTAAACGTTATTATCACATACACGCACCCATTGTGAGGGTCGCGGGCAAGATACATCGGTATTCAGGGACTAAGCGAGTCAGAGAAGTTAAACCTTACGTTCGAGTGATCGATGAGTTATGGAAGTTATTATTATTATTATATATATATATATATATATATATATATATATATATATATATATATATATATATATATATATATATATATATATATATATATATATATATATATATATATATATAGGCTTTTCCTGAACTGCTCCTAAGAAAATATATACGATTCAAATCTGTTCTGAGGACAACGTTATCTTTATGAGTCCATTTTCCTTATATTTAAATATTTTTAATTACTAACAAGTCCCATGATGTACAGGGCATGAATGACATGCCTGACGTTAACTTTTTCTTTTAACTCCCATGCGTGTGTGCATATGAAGATATCATTCTCTCGTCCAACAAAATGGAAAACTTCGTGAAGACTCAAGACTATACCACTGAAACTGTTGACAGTCACCACGCAATCAGAAATAAAATCTTTGGAAGAAATTGTAATGTTCTGTCGCCGCCAGCTGGAATCGCGGGGCGGAGTAATTCATTACGATCTAATCACTGTTGATAGATGTGGCGTGGCTTTCTGCCGCAGTTGACACGGGAGCGGATATAGGGCGGGATTAAGGCTTCATTACAGACTTGTTTCGCTATATATCTTCGTCAAAACGCGTATACAACGGTATCAACACACCAACGTCTACAGCTACACTCACCATTTCTGATAATGACGGAGTCGGTAACCGGAGAATGTTTCCTAAATCCTACATGACCCTTTTCATAACCGTCTGACACCGCTCCGATAAATTATCCTTCCTTTCAGAGACAGTTCAAGGGCGGGAAGAAAAGGAGGGATCAGCCACCTTGCACGCAATCATTTTCTATTTCTTTCAACGCTAAACATTTGAAAAAAATAGATAAGTATCATTTATGTATACTTTTAAGATGCAAAATAATACCACGTGTTTACAATTTTTTATTTCTACTTTAAAACACTGACATCTATGTAATTATATTATGAATCATGAGGATAATACAAGTTTCCAAGAGAACTCACAACCTATAACACATAAATGTATACATTACAAAAACTACGCAATATGGACCATAATTTAAAAGAAAATGCAAGTCTATCATAACTATTGATTGCTGTTTTAATGCAAAAATAAAACTTGAAGATGAGCTATAAAAATCGAATAAGAAACTATCGAATCCGAAGCCAATATGCCCCGCCATCCAAATGCTCTAAAACATACGTCAAATACTCTTTTACATAAAGAATGCCCAAAAATCATCTAATAAATATCTTTTTAAAGGGATGCACACCTGCCAAAATTTCGATGAATCGTTTTTGGATGAGGATTCTAATTTCGATCGTATGTCTTTATAAAGTTGGCGTCACATCTGTACAAATCTAGCAGTATCACTTTTTACTGTTAACTTTCGGATGCTTAAAACAAAGAACTCTACGACTGTTTTTGTGAAGGAAGTTCTTTTTGCCAGTGAGCTCGGCAAACATTATACGAAAGATATCAAAACATATAGTACATAATGACTGTACAAGACGTATGTTTTAACCAACATGTTTGCCCATCAGTTATTTAACGAAGCGTTATTATTTTTTTAAAATCTCTTTTACCTTAAATTACATATAGGTAAATAGATAAGACGGCATTCTCCAAGTTATCAGCGTCCTTTCCCTTGCGAAACGTTGATGATACCCATGAAAGGTACAGCACAACACACATATTGCCAAGAATTTGCAGTCTCTTCTTCAGTCCATAATATTTGTCAGTCATCTTTTCTCTCCTTTTATTTAAAAAAAAAAAAAAGAATAGTGTAAGATTTTACCTTTAACTATCCTTCACATTAGCCAAAAAAATCAAAACTCTGTAGGTGGTAAAAGTCACAAGTAT
>JAECUM010069206.1:0-12805 GCA_016617855.1 Megalonaias nervosa
GCTTGATTATGTTCGTGCACCCGATTGTTTCAAATATTTATTTTTTTTTATGTTGTTATCTTAAGTTTCAAGTCATGTGCAACAACAATAAGGCACGTTAGGTATTGCTCAATGATTGTCTAGAATGTTCTTTGCTGGTGTTGCGTAAAATAATAACTTCTGATCTAAAATGTCTCAGCTTTATACTGGCTCTTTTGTATTTGTTCTCAAAGACGTCCGTACGTCCATATTTTCAACCTCCATGGAAATGTTTTAATCGTTTGGAATAAATTCCTAATCATTACTGACATAGAAATTATTGCATTTATTTTAAATTTCACTTACCTCTTACAACGGAATTATTTGATTCTCCATTGACCTGTATCATTTGCTTAATTTGCATTATTTGCATACTGTGTTGCAATGCCAATGAAAACTGATATATTTCCGTGTATCACCATCACAAATAGCAAACGTTAACAAAGACAGAAGATAGTCATACAATACAAAAACAATGCTTTTACTCATGCACTGACTAATTATTAGAAGTTTCGAGTCAAACGATAAAGATATTCTGGATTTAGAATCAGTCCAAATTGTTTAAATGCTCAGGAACTAAAATTCACTCTCTTTACCTTCCATTGAAGTACTCTGGGGACCTTGCTTTTTCCATATAACTAAATAGTTTATTTGGATTATTTTACTTGTCTGCCAGCATTTCTTCAAGTTCCCTAATATGTCTTATTTGCTTTGATTACTTTCGGGAGAAGCAAAGAAATCTAGCAAAACTGTTAGCTTCTAAGAATTCTCCATCATTAGGATTCGGTCCATCATTAACATTCCTGATGTTACCATCAACTCATTGGTTGCATATTTGTGTATAATCATCTATGTCCCTAAATACAAAAAAGCTATATTTGGTCATTAAGACAACTGTCAAATATCTAGTTTTCTTTATACCTTTTATTGTATGGTATGATAATTCCCTTATTTGTTTTCTTATTTCACATTTACGGAGTAAGAAGCAGATTGATTACTGCAAATGATCAGAGTTAAATATAATATTCAATCCCATCTTGTTTGTTTAATCTTTGAGTTTTAACACACACACACCTATATATATATATATATATATATATATATATATATATATATATATATATATATATATATATATATATATATATATATATATATATATATATATATATATATATACTCATATATATATATATATATGTATGTATGTATATGTATATGTATATGTATATGTATGTATGTATACATAACAGCTGATTTTGGTAAACTATAACATCACCATCTCATTCTCTCCCACCCCTCTATATATTTTATCATTACCAATAGATTAACGGGTGTATGTGTGTAAAATGTAATTGGGCATACCAAAACAAAAACTAGCATTCATTTTGTGGTGATTTAAAACAAAACATATGCATCAAACCGCATCCTGTCAGACTAAAATATCATTCTTGTATTTTAGATGAATGTGGACCGGTATCGAATGTACCAGTAGTAGACCTTTTGATTGTATTATGAAATTGAAATAACAATGTAATACCAGACAGATTGTCATTATATGCATCAACTTTGTTGAAAATTGTACTATAGTCATTCAACCCTTTGACTAATATTATTAAATTCTAGAGTCTTTAGTTATATATCTGTGTTTAATTCAATTCCAGATGTATTAACTGTGTACTTGCTTGGCTGACATTTTTCAGTTAATATGTTTTCATTTTATCCTTATTCCTATTTAAATTTTTACCTATGTTTGACTATCGTTACATAAACCATTCTTCCAATTTTTTCGTTTATTAATGACTTGTTTTGCTTGCTTTTCCTTGACAATGGTACTCATATCGCTACCTTGTCTCCAGTTTGACAGTTTATAGTGTTGTCTAGGGGCATGATGAAGCAGACATGTGAAATCATGGCGCACCCAGTCACATTATCCTGGCACCAGGCCGACCAGACCTCACACTGACCTATTAATGCTGAGCGCCTAGTGAAGCAGCTGCTAGTACCAGTTTTATAAGTCGTGACCATGACTCGGCCGTGGTTCGAATCCCGACCTCCCGCATCCGAGGCGAGCGCTCTAACCACAAGTCCGTCAGAGCGGTCGCCCCACAATTAGTTTAAGAAAATGATTGTAACATGAAAGAAGATATATGGTATTGACAGTTACTAAATCCTATTATTTTTACAAGTTTTATTGTATCATCTAAATAAGTGACTGATAGTCAATCCACTCACATTAACATTCTTGTCTAAAGGCTATCATCTTTACAAGCTTGTTTAAAGTTTTACCTCTGTGAATGACAAATAATATTTATGTATGTTTTATGATTTCTTCCGATCTAACAGGTTGTTTGGCCTGCATACAGTTTGTGGGAGTAACTGATTTCCTGGTAAATAATCTTGAACATTCAAAGTCTTCTTTTTCTTATGGACTAATTGCATGAGCAGTGCTAAGAATTTGGTAGTTTTCTGTGTGTTGTTATCAGCATAATCTCAAGGTGTATTTACCCCTTCCAAATTTGTATTCCCAAAGCCTATACTCAACTCTACACTTCCTTGTAAAAATGTATTGTAGCTGCATCATCTTTATTGGTTCACCTGCATCTTATACGTTAATACGTTTTTGTTTATGTCTATGTCATTGTTTATTATTGATTCATCTTTTTATCTTTCTCTCTGAAGCTACAACTCTGTTTGTTTGAAACAACCAATACGCATAATTAGAGGTAAAGTTATTTTCATTGCCATAGTTCTTTCTCTCACGGAGTTGACCAATGAACATATCCACCTCTTTAGTCTGGAAAGTCCACAACTAGTATCTGATTCGTCATATTTTTATATGGATTGCTTTCTGTTAAATCCTAATAATCATTAGCTACAATAGCTATTGTATACTTTGTTGATATTGATTTCAGTAATTAAGAATTAGGCTTATCGTCCTATCCGCATTAGTGTCTCTTCCTTATATGATTTGATCATTAATATCGCCATTACATGTATAAACCATCTGTGATTGATCCTTATTGTTCTCATTCGGGTGATATATAGGTGTGTGTGTGTGTGTGTGTGTGTGTGTGTGTGTGTGTGTGTGTGTGTGTGTGTGTGTGTGTGTTATGATGATCAGCAATAACAACATATTTTATCACAATGAAAAGATAATCTTCCTTGTCTGTTCTATGTGATATATTTCTGTGGCAGACTATCTTGCCTTCGGTAAATTAATAGGCTTTCCAGTTTTTCTGGCTTTAAGGTCTTCCTGAAATCGTACCTATCAGGCATTATTTGTACTTAGGTGTTATCACAATTAATTTATTGCGGACTAATTTATTATTTTCTTTGATAGTTTTCAAATTTTATTGCAGAACTTAGTAGGGTAATAACATATCTTGACCATCCAAATGTGGCCCGAATTGTAATATTCAGCAAATACTTTAACAATATATTTTATTCACTAAGATTAATTCTTCCATTACAAAACACCTTTATAGTTGGAGAACAGACCAGAAATGATGATATCATTTGATCCAGATATTGTAAATCGAGTGAAAGTATTACATGCATTTTCATATAAAAATTCATTGATTTATTTCAAAGGCGTCAAAGTAATACGACCATTTGAGGAAATGATGAGTTAAACGGAGCAGCGAACGTGATACCAATTTTACCGTGGAATGTGGACAAAAGTATGGTCAAAACAAACTAAATCTTCGGAGGTTTGTCCTTCTTTTTCAGACAACTTTTAATTTATATTTTAGTCATTGACACATAACCTTGGCCAACAAATTTGAGTTCTGCATTCGGTATATGATAGATCTTCTGATAATTGTACAGTTTATTTCAAATTCCTTTATCCATTTGTCTCAAACGGCTCTATAGTTTCAATACCATCACAGGAGTGACAAAGCTCCAAATATTCACCAAAGATGTACCTGGAGTATGGAAGCAAAATAAATTGTATGCAAAATGTCTGCAAGTGGTAGCATATATTTATGCTATGTTTATTTCACTCATCTCAAACAGTTTGAAGTAGTAGGGCAGAAAGAAATACATTGCAGAATGTTTAAAATATTGAATCATGACTTTAAGCTCTTAATTTCATTAACATCTTTCAAAGAGTTTTAAAGTTGTAGAATGCAAAAAAAAAAAAAAAGGACGTCAAATGGGTTTGCACTATAAAAGCCCCAAATATTATGCTGGCTATTCCTCCATTAGTTTCATAAAATAATAAAATGGACATGTTACACAATTATTACTGATCCCACTATAGAAAAATTACTTACGTGCTGGTATTCGTTCTATCTAACCATTCTGCGCTGTTTATCAACCGTAAATAGTATGGCCATGGTCACACGACTGATCATTGAGTCAATTACCCATACGTTTGTCATTATTACATTCAAGGTAATAAGAAATATTTAACGTACACACTAACTTTGATCATGGCCCCAAATTGCAGTCTATACAGTGTGACGAGGGGCCAACTTGTAAAATGTTGATAACGACGCAGCAGATCAATCGCTTACAAAAGTAAAGAAATTTACAAGTAATTTTATTAATACCTAAGATAAACAAGGTCTGCAGTAAGGAAATATCATCATCTAGAAGCTTCAAAGACTTTGATGTGATTTTCTGTGTACATGATTACCAAATTATATCTATTTACTACTTTGTCTTCTTGTGTTGGCTCAGAATATGTCAACTCTGACAATTTAAAGTTTGAAAAATTTGTTAAATGTTATAGCAAATATGCTGCAATAAAACATATACAACCAGATAAAACATTTAAGAGTTTAACGTTATGTTTTGGAGTTCATCGTTGTATAAACTGTCAGTTGCCGACTCACACAGCAAATAATGCCGGAAGGGCGTTATATAAGCTGTGTGAGTCGGCACCTGTCAGTTTATACCACGATAAACTCAGAAAAATACAACGTTAAACACTTGTAATTGAAATTTCAATTATTCGCCGTGTTGTTTTGTTTGCATCATTAGAAAACAAAAATCTTAATTTAGCGTAGTAATATATATTTATGGTTTTGTGTTACGTCCTATTTATAGCACCTGGATTGGTCTGCTTGATGGTAATACGGTCATCATAATACTAGTCCTTCAATCTATAAAGTAAGGAATTTGAACAATGCTACCATGATGTTTATATTTTACCTTAATGGACACTTGTATTCAAAGTAGAAGCTCACTATTTAAGGTCACGATGTCATTGCTGTAACAATGTATGCGTTCAGAGACTGAATGAATGTGACTTGGCAGACTCATCACCATTCAGACACGTGAGTGATCTAATTTCGTGCTTCAAAACCTATTTTCGTGTTTATAAACACTCTGGACAAATACATATATGTGTCTGAGGTTAGGTTATATAAAGTGTGTGATCAGTTTTATTGGTTCAGACATACACAAACACACACAGTTCTAAAATAACTGAGTACTTCTTTTATCACTCTAGTTATTCCTTGATTTGTTTATTGACAATGGTTCATAACCTGATCTCTCTCATCAAATTAGTAACATCAGTGCAGATAATAAACAGACAAACACGCAAAAGGACAGATGCAAACAGAGGCAGATGCTGATATAGAATGCTTTTGCTGTAAAAAGTTAAGAGTTTCACTCGGAGGTTCAAAAGAGCAAGACAATGGAATTTGTGAGGTTTATGTTTATTGTTTACCCACTTTTCTAAATATTGTGCAATAATAATTACAACACAGCAATGTAATCTCGCTATAAAAATGAAAACGTGTATGACACATTGTTGTATTTACTACTTGTACTTGTATCTAACTATTTGCTATGCATTTTTTAAATTTATCAATACTTATTGATTGGACATTGCCACATAATAGAATGCCAGGAGTGATACATGATGCTTTGTAAATTATTATTCTAGCCTGGATAGTTGACATCGGCCACTTAACCTGAAAATCATTTAATTCCTTAACATGTTCAGACATACTTTTTTTAGTTGGAACTAAACTGGAAGGTGCAGTTATTGAAATGACAGGTGGATTGTGTAAAGAAAGCTGTCATAAAGTTCATTGTATTATGTGACAGTGGTCATAGGGGATTTTGAGCAGATTCAGTAACATTTGCTTGATTTGTACTGCTTGGGTTTGTAGGGGTCATTTTAACATTTTCTTGAGTAGTACCTCTTGAGTTTGTTGGGTCATTGGAACGTTTGCAGTTGCACGAGATGCTACCGCAGAAAAGTCTTGAGCAGACAATGTTACATTTGAAGATACATTAGAAAGAATGTTACTCATTTGTTGGTTATTTTGAGTGATGGGCCTTGTGTATGGTTTCAATGATAGTTCATTGGAGTGGTCAGACAGAGACATAATGTGCCTAGCTGGAAGGTTGGCATCTGTCATTGCATTCAAAGCTGTCGCACGAAAAGAGTGAGCAGTATATCTTGCAGATATATGGGTATTTTTGCATATGTCAGGCATACAACTGCTAAATTGTCTCTGTCCAACACATCTTGTGGTGTACCATATTTGACACAATTTAGGATTTTCAAAAGCATTTTTATCAATGTGACAAAACAGCGATTCAGCTTTCGGATTAATGCGTGTGAGCTTGTATTTTACTGACCTGACTGGGAAGTTTTGACCACTAGTTGCATACATTCTCTTGTCAGAGTTTTACTCCTTAGCATTTAAGTCTCCCTGATGATTGTTTTGTGCATAGTTTGATGGGTCAAAATGACATATCAGCCCCTGTTTCATCAAAGCTGAATTAAACACTGGTGGGTGTTAATTGGCTGTGGAATTCTAATCCACGTGTAACATAGTGAATGGAGAGGTATAACCAAACCCTGTATCATAGTGTGATAGGATTATCTTGCATCAGGTACTGATTGATTGCATATATGTCTGATTGCATATATGTCTGATGGAGGAATATTTTGTTTGTGTGGTTTGATCTTGATAAGACATTATTGGTGTTCAAATTTAATTTTCCATTTAACATGTCATTTGCTTTTCTAAACTCCGGGTCTGTAACAATATTGATTGAAAGACCACTTTCAAAATAAATGTAGCGATTAATAGCAGCCCTGACATTTTGTAAAAGTGTTTTTATATGCCTCAGCTTGGGCTTCAGGGAGCATCGCCTTTCTTGTTGCCCTTGGGGGCTGCTTCAGCATAACATATCGATAACATCTGGGCCAAACTCAACTGACTTCAGATCAACCTCTATATTCTTCTCTTTCCACCTTTCTGAAATTCGTATGTTTTTTCAACTTTGTAGAAACTATTTTTAACATTTGAAATATTTAGATCTTTGCGAAGAATCATTCATGCATATCTCCTTTTCGCATTTTGTATTGATATAACAGATTTATTACATTTTTAAGCTGTCACAAATATTAATTCAAGGATAAACTACATTTTATTCACTGCAGAGCAAGTTAAGTCTCATTTTTATAAAAATGACATGAATCATTTTTTTTTTTCTTTTTGCATACAAATAAACAACATATTCCCTTTTCATAATATGTAATTTAAGAAAATAATAAATGAGAGCAAATTAACTATCAATCAATATTACTTAAGCTTACATTAATGAACAGTCCATTATGCAGGTTATTGTTATTATTATAGTTAATTTATTGTGAGTTTTGAATGAATGAATAAATCTACCCGTGAAAGTTGTGTAGCCCATTGAGTGTTTTTCTTGGTAGATTTGGAGTACCGCTGTTCAGATGTATGTAAGAGATCTTCCTCTTTAAGTGATTTGGTTTGTGGCCATACTGGTAATCAGCTGGGAACAGGACTGGTATTGGTTCATTTAAACTAAATGATAACTCAGTTTGTGATACTTCTTCCACATCAAAAGGCTCGTCAAATATGGATCAGTCAAAATTTTCTATATCTTCGTGCATGAAATCTACCTGATAAGGCAAGATGAGCGAAAAATCGCCAAATTCTGACACTTCAATGTCAGCGTTGGATAGCTATAATACCGTATAAGGGTGATAATGACCTAACGCACTTCAAACATTTGTGTCCATATTTTTTACAAATTTCTACAAAGAAAGAATGCTTTTCTTCATAAAAGATGAGCAATACATGTTGCGTTAGTCTTTCAGATTCAATTTATTCCATTGTTTATATATAAAAAAAAAAAAAAAATTGTAAGAATGTTCTTTTCCTTTAATACTTACTTCTTGTCTGCCTTCACTTGCAGTGTTTGTCTTCTGCGGTACACGTGACTCTATTTTCAGATGTGGGTATTCTTCGAAAAGTAGATCTTCTCACAGTTCTTACAGAAATAAACGCAATTCATTTTGATCACGTGGAAAGATTCTGACCAATGAAAGTATTACTTTCCTTTAGAAGCTACTGGCAATGCAAGTTTTACATTTTGTGAACAGAGAACTAAGGATATCAATATATAATAAACATATGTTGTTTAAAGTGTACACTCGGTACAAATCATAAAAAAGCCTGGGAAAACTATAAGAAGCAAATACATTTAGAACAATGTGCAGGGGCAATGAAACTAGGAACTTCTAGTCAATTATAAATCCAAAACTTTCTGATAAATATTTTCTTGGTCAAGATAAGACATATGATCATCTCACTCATAGTACAAAGATGTCAAATAATGACAGAACAAATGTGTGAAATTTTAATACTTTTCATGCAAATGTGGCATTAGAAATTGGTAAGGAAGTTCAATTTGATCCTTTTACCCATGATTATAGAGGATATTAAGGACAATATTAACAAGCATACGTTTCATGAATTTAAGCTGGTAATCAAGAAGATGAGCATGACATGATAACAGTTTAAATATAGAAAAGCTACAAGAAGGGATCAAATTTCTTTTATACACTTAAATGCAGGGGCAGCAGTCTATTGGGGGATATTAAAGAAATAACTAACAAATCTATAAAATCAAATATTTTTCCCTGATCGTCCGAAGGAAGCTCAAGTACTCACTCATCCAACAAACTACCTACCAATTGTGTTACGGTCGAAGAACAAACATAAGTAAAGATAACATTAGTGTTTACGATGCTAAAGAAAAGATAGTATCGTAAGCAGAAAAAAAGGACATGTTTAGTTGCTTTATTTGCTTTAAGTCACTTCTGTTTATATCAACTTGAGCAGGTATTGTCGTGTTGTACCCTCCGTAACAGAATATTAATGGATGAAATTCCTAGGCAGTGGGTGATTTTGGAGCGACAGCCAGTAATGCAGTCATTTAATTAGGGAGTCATCTGGTCAATGAATCTTAGTCTTCACCATTGAAAATCTTAGTCTTCACCATTAATAAATGCGTCATTACAGCTATCAGAGCCGTGACAGTCCAAACGCGTCAGTCTTACAAAAGGTGAACGGCTGTTTATTTGAATTACACAGTAAATAATATATATACTTTTTTTTTTTTAAATAGGAAGGTAAACCATGGACTGCATATATAAGATCTTGCACATTGATAAAAGCCACAAATCCAACAAGCTAGTATGGATCGCATGCGTTGATGTAAATGCCGCTTTAGAGTTTTAACCGTGATTATATCATTTCTAGACAAGCTTGTAGTCCAATTATTGAAAACCATCTATACCAACAGATTTAACTGCGGTAGAATATATGATGAAAGTTCGCAATAGTTGCATGTCAAGCCATGGATGCGCCATCAACCAGAACGGATTCCAGTCATTAAAGGCCCGGATAATGGTTTGATCATCACATCATATACAGCCGGGTAGAGCTATCGATGCCAATAACGTTATCGTCATTGATTATGCTGACAATTTCAAACTCGAATATTATTTGCTGCAGCGGTTACTTATAGACATAGTCATTATTCAGGAAAGAACGAACAATTGGGGCTTTGTGTTCAATTGGAGTCGGACGGACACCATATGCTGAAAGAATCGTGGATGAAAGGCATCAATCCGGGTAAAATTCCATCAGGAAATGTGATAAGATTGTTCCTAAAAATTAAAATGAAAGGAGCGATCAAGGAAGAGGAGTATTGATAGCTGTGAAGAATAACATGAGATTTACAAAATGTATTGATTTTATCACCCACTCTGAAACTGAATACGTCAAAACGTCACTTAAATTGAAACAGATATTATATGTTAGCATTTTCCATATGCCTAAAGCAAACATGACTACTATTCATAAACTCGCTGATTCATTTATCCTCATAAATGCATCTATACCAAGGTAATTGATATTCTTAGGAGATTTCAGCTTCCCGGAAATAAATTTGGACTCTTGCACCGCCTATAGTGACCCAAAGTCCAAGACAGGAACATCCAGCAAAAACCTAGCAAATATTAGGAGTGAATTCAACGCTGTACACATTCACGAGCATCGTAGTCATAATGATAAGCTTCCTGGTCTTGTATTCGCTAATTCATCGCTGATCAAATCATCTGTTAATGCGCCTGGGATATAAGATTATGTCATGGTTATTGTGGACTCGGACAACAAGCCTGCCTACAACAACCAGAAACCAATAAAAATATGTCAGTGCCATAGAATTAATTGGGAATCGATACGCATAGACTGCAATAAAATTGCCTATGAAATCCATCAGCAGTATACAGAAGATAACACCACAACTTTTGATAAAGACCTATGGTCAACATTAAAAATTGGAATCCTAAAATCCCTGGAAAAAATGTACCCTGTAAAATGATTCGTATTAAATTCAAGCTACCATGGATCAACAAGAAACTTCGTTAAGCACTAAAGTAAAAGGCACGACTGTACAAACCAGCAAAGAAGCATAACAGTCCAACAAGTACAGACAATTCCGGATAGAATGCACAAGGCAATTGAGGGGGAAGAATGTGATCATGTCAACACAGCTATTCATAAAGAACTGTTGGAAAAGAACGCCAGACCATTCTGGAAAAAATGTCAAAATAAAGAAATAGGACAACATCGATACACCACCTCTCAAGGAGAGATGCAACCTTATTACTGATTCTGAAACCAAGGTTTACATCTTATTCGAGGAATTTACATCAGTCGTTACCAGAAGTTGTGACAGTTTTGTATCAAAAGTTCAAAGCTCCAATTTTCGAACAATGATGCATCGAAATCAGAGTGGTCAATGAACAACTAGTTAACATAAACACACTTAAGGTTATGGGAACTGACAACATAACCAACATACTCCTGAAGACGTGTGCAGATGACATTTCTAATGATTTACGCGAAATCGCTGAACTCGCACACATCCAAATGTGTGGAGAAATTGCTCACATCTCTCCGGTCCTTGCGGCTAAATAATATTCGTCATATATGTGATGAACGTAAATCACGTTTCTTTTATATAGGCTTGCACATTAATCAAACAAAGATTAAGATTAATCAATTTCGTTCAGAGGATTAATGTATGGCGATGACACTTGAGATGTTTCTAGTTTTCGAAACATCTTATGAGCTAAGTAAGAAGAAATTCAACTTTGCTTTACACAACAATGGATTATACGCAGGCCCTGTGTTGTCAAGCTCTCGCATATATTACACCAAATAAATCTCAGTCAGCATAGATGGCCATTTTGTTGTACTGTTTAAATGTGCGAGAAAATTAAGATTTTATACTCAAACAGAGAAAAATATTATCTTGAAACGGAATCGAAGTGAATTTTCCGGACAAGACAATATTCGTTCATTTGCATGATGTAACTGAAATACTGAGTCAAATAAACCGAAATCACAAGGCTCGAAATCCGAAAAAGACTAACAGAAAGACGAGAGTACCAGTAAGTAAACAAAACAAATTTCTTTGTCCTAAGAAGAATTTTAAATAAAGACTAGCTTTGTTGAAGAATAATATATACTTCCGTCAAAACGGCACTGGTGATTAATTATTGAAACATCGACCTGTAGACAATATAAATTTTGTTACTGTCGCCATGTTCAGGTCATCCTCTTACTAGTGTTTTAATGCCAGTAATAAATCCTGATTTAAATCACGTTGTTGTACAATATGATGAAACTAATGGAAATTCAACAATATAAAGACTTCTGCTTCTACATTGCCATTGTCACCACATGTTCTAACATAGGCTGATGCAATGCCCACTAATAAAATGGTAACGAAGGGCGGGAACATTGCGTTGAACAAGAACAATACGTTGAAAACGCCTTGTCATCCAGTGGTACGCAGGTCAAGATCATACGATTTCCAGATAACAGTGAATACGAATTCCAGTATAAAATGATAATTGTTGGACAAGATTCACTCCACTTACTCTGAACAACAAAATTCGTCTAATTCGTCTGTTTACATCCACAGATGTTCCAATAAAAAGTTGGAATCATTGATGGATCGACAAGGATTGTCAGAGACGGAATCAAATTGCAGCGGTCCGGGCAAATATTGCAAAGTATTCAAATGGTTGGCCATTGATTCTTGATCCGATTGCTACATTTACGTTTGGGACATTTCAAGAATGTGATGAAGAAACAAAAATTACCAGAAGCACCAAAGGCGACCAAAAACACGGATGCGTGTATCAATGAACAATAACGAGGAAACACATTTAAACACTATCTGCTCAGAAATATGCAGTAACATTTTGTCATATTTGCAAATAGAAGAAAGCTGCTTCAAAAATGGTATTATCTCCGCCTTCAGCAATTACTACAATCATGTCCATTAGGTTAGCTACAGAGAACCAAAAGCATTGTATTGTCATGCCACACAATCAAAGTGTACATATAGTAGTAAGCTAGGAGGCTGATCTTAAACCAAATGCTGATTCTGGACCAGAACTCCAAAGACCTGCTGG
>JAECUM010069207.1:0-29779 GCA_016617855.1 Megalonaias nervosa
GTTGAAATTTTCCTGAGCCGAAATTGGCCTGATTGTTCGAAACCCATCTCGGTTTAGACGAAATTCTGATTTTACCCAGTTGAATGAAATTTAAGCTATCATATAAGTGCCAATTTGTTTATAAATACGCACATTTTTTATGGCTGGATATCGTCCAACGAACTAGTAAACAATGTCGTCCAAAATTGATCACTATTTAAATAATTTCTAAAATGTAAAGAAAAGAAATGAATGATCAGATGACACGAGTCATCAGCTTTGATAGGAAAAATTTGAACACATGACACCTTAAGATCTGGCACACAACGAGGCATTTTATCCCTGTCTATGACTACTGTGCAGAACATGTTCTTGAATTGTACCATGACGCTATTGGCGTTGACAGGTTTTGCACCTTCTACGGCCACAGCGGCCAGATTGACTAGGGTGGTCTTGATTTGCGATTAGCGTTAGCTTCGCCCTGATTAGGATGTCCTTGAGGTTTTTTTGTTCTCCGGTAGGCTACTACAGGTTTATTCGGGAAGATTAACTTTAGTGCGTCCGACGATTCCACGATGGTCCAGTGTTTTCCGATGATTTTACCTACTTTGAGGTTGTCTGGATGGTAGGTCAGGATAAATGGTATCCTATCAATATTTTTCTTCTTTCCATATTTTACTTGGTCATTGCGGTTTGTTTGTTTAGCCCTTTGTGTTGCCTCCGCGATCAGATCTTTGTCGTAACATCGGTAAATTAATTGTTTAGATAGCTCTTCAGACCTTTTTAGGAATGTTTCATCGTCAGAGCAAATTCTGCGTATCCTCATTGCCTGGCTATATGGAGTGTTCCTAATGCACTGTTTTGGATGACAGCTGGTTTGGAGGAGATACTGGTGTTTGTCGATTGGTTTCGAGTAGATGTCTGTATAGAGTTTGTTTTCTACCAGTCTGGTTGTTGTCTCCAGGAAAACGTGGTTTGAGTTGGAGACTTCTGTCGTGAATTTTATTGAAGGATGGAAGTTGTTTGCCTTTGATATGAAATCATCCCGCCTTTCTTTTGATGTTGCTACTTCACTTCTATATCATCGATAAAGCGTACCCACTGGTATGGTGTAGGCTCCACCGATGCTAAAAGGTGACCCTCAAGTCTTCCCATAAAATATTAGCATACGAAGGGGTCATTTTGTTTTACCCATTGAGGTTCCATTGATTTGGAGCTAGTTTTCTTCATTAAATTCAAAGTTACTGAGTTTTAGGACAAGCTCCAGGAGTTTGACTAGGAAGTGTGTGGGCGGATTGTCTACAGTTCTTGTTTCCCATGCTTCTCTACACGCCTGTATCCCTTTGTTGTGCGATATGTTAGTACACAAAGATGTGACGTCTAAGGAAACAACCAATGTATCTGCCAGTAATGGTTCGCTTGGTTTGCTTTTTATGAGGTAATCCGTCAGTAGTGAATGGGGCCACTCAGGTAGCAATGGGAAAATACATTACAAGACCCCCCTGGGCCACTTTGGCGTCAAAATTTATAGCGGCAATGGGAATTAGCATTACAAGACTACCCCACCCCCGGGCCACTATATCGTTAAAGGAAAGTTGGGTTTTGTATAGGGACAAGAGGAATGGAATAGGTGGGGTGACGTCACGGTACTGGTAACAATGTTGCAAGTGGCTGACCTGAATACGCGCGGCTACCTAGGTAGAGACAAATACAATAGAGACATAGACATAAATATGGTTAGAGACATAGACATATACAACACAACCATAGATTGATGAATACCTAAATTATACAATCTACTAAAAAACATTTAGACAAGAGAGAAGAGATATCTTTTCGAGATATATGAGTGGCCATGAAAAGGGCCTTTTGTTTTATTTTTGTTAACACCATTTCGTTAAAATAGAAGGCATCGCATAGGTCTTCTTCTCTTCCTCAAACTTCGTCTAACCTCTGGTCCGAAGATGAGGACTCGCTTCAGACAGCCTTATCTCTACACATAGACCCTTCGTTTCCAAACGGTCGTCTCGGTGATCCGGATGATTGTCCATGAAGATTTAACATACAAGGGTTAGTCCATACGGAACAGGATTGACGATACGAGAGTAGAGGATTCAACGTTTGTCCACATCTTGTGACGAGAACAGGTGAAGGAAATGAAGTGAACCGCGTTTATTTATAGTGGAAGAGCGGATCGAAACGGGTTGAGATTTTTCATCAATCCCAATATGCATTACAAAATATAGTCACTGCGACGATTCTGTCTTCCAATCCGAAGAGAGCTACCTGTGACGTCACATTCCCTATATAGGTGCGCTAGCGTCTGTGCGCAGTGAATCGATGCGACATTGTTTTTGAAACATGACGGAAACTAAGAACATGATGAATTGGGGTGCATCGGCCGTGGAGACGAGAAGCGATGGCATAGCAGCGGTTACCAAAGTCAACACTGGTCTACTTCCAGAAGAGGTCGATTTCAATTGGGATTTAGTGGATTTTCTCTCTTCTTCGCAAGAATTTGTTCCTGTATCAGCACCTTCGCCACCTTCTCCTTCTTCACCACACGTCGAGGATTTTAAACAGAGACAGAAAGAAGAATTGGAGAAATTTTTATAACAGCAGAAAGAAGCAGTACAAGCTTTCTCCTTCAACAGCAACAGCGAGAAGAAGAAGAGGCAAGAAGGAAATGACAGGAAGAAGAAGAAGAAACAGAGAAGAAACAATGTCTAGGAGAGAAGGAGAACATTGAAAGTCAAACGGTAACGGTACTCTTGGATATTTTGGCAGAGTTAAGGAGTCTGAAACAAATGTATCAGACTTCTTTATTACGACCCAAGTGAAAAAGACCTTCCCGAGCCAAACAACCAAACCCTGCTACTGCGCCTGAGATACCAGCCCTAGAGATTTCTACCAAATCGTCGACGGAAGCAGGTCCAGAAGTAGGCCTTGGCCGTGGCAAAGGTTTAAGGCAGTTAAAGCTGATTGCTTCTCGTTCCTGCGTTTGTTTTTTTAAAAAAACAAACACCCAACGGTCCTTTTCAGGGCCACCCAGTTCTTTCGAAAAAGAGTTATTATTCATTTTGCCAAAATCAATTAAAACTAAAAATCCCTTTTTTTGTAACCCGTGATGAACGTCTGTGAGTGCGTGAGTGTACATTCACGTCTATCATCACGATGAACATTTCGATGCCATTACCAGTATCACTGGATTCCGGGGATACAGATATTATTGTGAGAAATGTGACTATGGCTATAACAATCGAGAGCAAGATAAGCATTGCGGATCGAAATGCGAGGGATGCATGCCCTCTAAACCCTGTCTGGACGAAGGACAAGAACGAGTGAATTGCCCAGCTCGTCAGCACACTTTTGTCAGTCCGACCTGTTGCCAACAACATCTGAAGATGCAAGGTTCACAGCAGAAATGTGCTTGTCAACTCCTGAGATTGTTCCCTATTTGTGGACAACAGTGCCAAGGCGCACGTACGTTCAGGAAAGAAGCGATGTCACATTTGTCCCCAGTTTGTGAACTTGGAACACGAATGCTACATTCCAAAATACCATTCCAAACATGAAGAGGAAGATGACCAGAAGAAAGGCAATTTCATCTGTTTCGATTTTGAATGCATGCAAGAGACCGGCAATAACATAACTAATTTCTGCGTGGCTCACCGAGCGTGCGAGAAGTGCATCCAAGAGCCTATCTTTAGTCATTGCCCTCACTGCAGCAAGATTCCTGGAGGACATGAAAAAATCTTTCGTGGACCGAACATGCATGCCGATTTCGCCCAATGGATCTTAGACCCCATCGACGAGACGTGGAGCCAAGAGGACATCGAACGTTACGGAGATTGTCATCGCCATGCCACGGTGATGGCTCACAATTTCTCGAGATACGATGGGCAATTTCTTTTGAGATACTATACGGAACAAAGTACCGAACGTCTTTAAGTGACTTTGAACGGAGTCAAAATCATTTCCATGCAAGTGGGACAAGTGCAGTTTAAAGATTCGATGAGTTACTTGGCCATGCCTTTGAGTCGAATGCCTAAAACGTTTGGAATGACAGAAATGGTCAAAGGCTATTTTCCGCACTTTTTCAATACCGAAGCCAATCAACACGCCGTTCTACCCCATTTGCCTGAGGCTCACTACTACGACCCAGACAACATGCGTACCGAACAACGTGAAGCTTTCCACGCTTGGTACCACACTCACGCCTCGGACCTCTTCAACTTTCAGGAAGAAATGTTAAAGTATTGTCGTTCCGACGTGGACATTTTACGTCGTTGCTGTGGAAAATTTCGAGAACTGTTCATGGAGCACAGAGGTATCGATCCTTTGAAAGAAGCCTGCACCATTCTCAAAGCGTGTTCCTTAGTGTACCGCCAACGATTCATGCCTGAAAACACCTGGTTGTCATAAGTCTTCAAACGACGAACTTTGTCAAACGTCAATACTGGGTCAAAGCCCTACGCTGGCTACATTACTTGTGCGATAAGGAAGACAAATGGATCCAACACGCCCGCAACGGAGAGGCGAAAAGACCATCGGAACGTATTCGGTAGATGGCTGGGACTTAGAAAACCCCAAGATCGTGTACGAGCTTAACGGATGTTTATTTCACGGATGTCCCATCTGTGACCCTCAACGTGGCACTAAAAATCAGTTTTTAAAACGTACCATGGAAGACTTGTACCAGGCCACATGTCAGCGGCGATTGAAGTTAGAACAGCAAGGATATCAACTGGTGGAAATGTGGGAACACGAGTACATTCACCGTTTGAAAACCGATCCCAAGTTTAAACGCATTGTGGAAAGTTACAAGCTGGTGGACCCACTGAACCCGCGGGACAGTTTGTACGGAGGACGGACGAATACCACCTGTTTGCTGTACCAAGCCGACGAGGAGAAAGGAGAAGAAATCAAATACTTGGACGTGCGTTCACTGTATCCTTACGTGTGCAAATATTGTCACTTTCCCGCAGGGCACCCGCAATTGCTGACGGAACACATTGACCTGGACAGCATTCGACAATACGAAGGATTGATTAAATGTAAAGTCTTGCCTCCCAGGAACTTGTACCATACCGTTTTACCTCATCATTGAAAAGGAAAGCTGATGTTTCCCTTGTGTCGTACTTGTGCCGAAACGTGCAACCAAGACCGACCTTGTCAGCACACACAAGAAGAAAGCGCCCTGACAGGAACGTGGATCAGCGTGGAATTGTTTAAAGCTCTGGACTTGGGATACCTGCTGTTAGAAGTGTACGAAATTTACCACTTTCCCAAGATAGAAAAATACCACAAGGGCGACGAGTCTCAGAAAGGCATTTTTGCAGACTTCGTGGATGCCTTTTTGAAACTGAAACAAGAAGGCAGCGGCTATCCTTCCTGGTGCCAGACTCCCGAAGACCAAAAGAAATTGAAAGAAAAATATTGGAAGCAAGAAGGCATCACTTTAGACCACATGGAGAAAAACGAAGGAAGGCGATCGTTTGCAAAAGTGATGTTGAGTTGTTTGTAGGACAAAATGGCACAACGTCCGTGTTTACGTAAGACGGAGTTTTTGTCCGATCCTTCCCGCAACTTCCAGATGATTCACGACAAAACCAAATACATAAAACACGCGGACGTCGTTCGTGAGGACTTGATCTTAGTCAATTATGAAGAAGAACTGGACTTTGTAGAAGCCGACGAATTTGGAAATGTCATCATTGCAGCCTACGTGATAGCCCATGCTCGCTTAAAACTGTACGAAGCTTTAGAACTGTTAGAAGATAGCGTGCTGTATATTGACGCGGACAGTTGCATCTACATCGATCGACTAGGTCAACGTCACACTGACATCGAAGGAGACCGTTTAGGAGCCTGGAAGGACGAGTAGCCCTATGACAAGATTCTAAGTTTTGGAAGTGGCTGTCCCAAAAATTACGACTACGAATACCGTGACCCCCAAGGAGAAGTGCACACGGAGTGTAAAGTGAAAGGACTGCCTCTCAGTTATCGCACCAGTCGAGTGGTGAACTTTGGTGTATTGAAAGAAGCCTTGCAGTCAGGACAGGATGGAAATTTTAAAGTGACCACCTACGAGCCGAACAAGATTGTACGTTTACCCACCAAATCGTCAGTCGGTCCTTGGAAAAAGTCTATCAAATCATGTACCAGAAACGAGTTCGGCTTCCCAATCACTTCACTTTACCGTACGGTCACGTCGATATTGGTCAGCATATTAAAAGCAACAACGTCCAAGACCGACAGTTCATTGTAACTACTAACACCAAGCGAGAAAGATGAATACTTTCAAACAGCAAGTATCTAGCGAGAGCAAACTCGAGTGCGATGCTGTGCCTTGCTATGGCAGGGATGCCGTACGCTGTGACCTCAGCGATTCAGTACCACATCATGGGAATTTTGCTATGACTACTACTACCACTACACCTACCATGGAAAGTGATGCTGTGCGTGTCAAACTTGACGGATGCGAAAGCGATGCCACTCGTTATCGTACACCTTTTCACTTTACTGGTTTTCATGGTGGATGTCATCACGAAACCATGCGGCTACCACCCTACGGATGTCATCCAAAACTGAGCAAGCTCCTTCGGATTTCACCTTACCCTCATCGAAATGAACCTGTGAAAGACGAATATTCGTTCCCTGTGCGTTTGCCTGAATACTGCGACTTTGAAAGTCGATTCCAAACCTTCCGAGGAAAATGGCCAAAATATCTGGGAGGACCTACCCCCGAAGAATTTTCCAGAGCCGGATTTATTTACTTGGGCGAAGGGGATAAAATCAGGTGTTTCAGTTGTGGTGTGTTACTTCACGAGTGGAAACAGAAAGATTCCGCTTACCTGGAACATGCTCGATGGTCTCCTCACTGTCACTACCTACCTTTAGTGGGACTTAGTCATTGAAGTGGCATACCATGTCGTTTAAGAAACCAGCAGGGCTAGCAGTCAAACGTTCGACAACACCTAGACAAGTATTTAAACCCCAGTTAAAAAATTATATTCAGAAATTACCAAACGAATTGCAAGAGAAGATCTACAAGGAAATTTGTCAGGGACTTGCCAGAGCAGAATCTGAATTGGTGACTGAGGAATTTTTATGTCGAGAAATTCACAAGAGGAAATTGACAAAAGTCAACAAACAAGTCAGATTTCTCTGGATCAAGTGTGCGTTCATCCGAATATTCCGCTTTAGACCATTTACAGCAGAAGATTTTAATAGCATTCTTGACCGCTTCCTGGAATGGCAGTGGTCAGAAATTACTCTCTACCTCCGTTACTTTCGCTCTAGGAGAAGTTTTTGACTGATATGATTATGTATACTTAACAAGAGAACATTCGTGGTTTGCCTGTGGAGCTGAGAGAACGCATTTACCGAGAGTTAGTCAAAATTCAAGTGAAACGTAAAGAACAATTGCATCCGTTACGTCACCGATGTTTAAACCACTGGTACCTAAATGCTATAAGAGGATTGATTCTGGTGAAAGTGTTCCAGTAGTCAGACATTGATCAATTACTCGTGGGCGGGAAGGATTGGTTTGTTACTCATTCTTTTTACTGCAAGGTAGACTTACTGCAAGGAATTTCAGAAGAAGAGTTAGAGGGTTACCAAAATCGTTTACACAATGTAAACTTAGTTCAAGAGGAAACTTCTGAACGGTGTGTGATGTGCAAGTTAGTGACTAAACAATTTAGATTCGCCACTGGAGTACGATCATCTCTGTGCAGAAAGTACACTCATTGCCTCCGGCAAAAAGAGATATAAAAACAGGCTACCATGCCACGACCTTTATCATTCGTGATACAACAGATTCGTGGAAGGAAATCAATGACAGTATTCAAACGGTGGAGGATTACCATCGCATTTCACGATATCTGTGTCCATTGAATTGGGGTCGATGTGTGGTGTGTGTCTTAGTGACTTGCTTTTTGGGATTTCGTTTATGAGCCGATTCCTTGTGGACTCTTTACGAACAGTACATACCATCAAAATGCATGAAAGTGGGCTCTTTAAATGTACACGAGAGACGCATTCTGTTAAAAGCCTTGCGCTTTCATCTCGATACTTCTCGACCTCTACGGGAAAACAAGATTCATCAACCTTGAGGTACTGAAGAGGTGTAAGACGATGTGTGTGTAGCTTGTGCCTTACACCCTCACTGGAAAGATGTACGTGACTGGAAAAGTTTGGGCTTCGAGGCTTGGACAAAAGATGTGTCACACTACACCCAAGATTTGTAATCCTAAATTCCAACGTTCAGTGAAAAAAAGGAACTTTTAAACCTGTGTTAGTGACAGTACCAGAAGAAGAAGAACCCGTCACCGAAGAAATCCACTCCCTTCAGGACAGAACCACCATCGACATCCGCGAAAAACCATTTCGGGAGGAGCTCTGTGTGACTGTGCCTAGAGTGGTTTACGCGCAAAGGGCATCATCGTAATGCCAGTGTCATTTACATCACCCAAAATGTGTTTCAACAAAGTAAAGCCCATCGCACCATCAGTCTCAATGCTCATTACGTGGTCTTGTTTAAAAGCCTTGGAGATAAATCGCAAGTGCAAGTCTTAACCAAATAGTTAGGAACGCTTTCGCTGACTCATAACGATTCCACTCAAACCCGACACGCCTATTTATTCGTGGATTTAAAACCCACCCACCCCGATTATTTGCCATTTCGTACCCAAGTGTCAAGACAAGGTCACAGCCTCAGAAAAAAGTCCTCAGAAAAAGAAAAAGAAAAGCCCACAGAAAACATCTTCTACCCGCACAAGAGACACTGCCGCCAGGACACAACCTTACATTCGCAAACCACGACCTGCCGCAACGGTGACCGCGTCTCCAGTAGCCTAAGGTTCTTCCACTTGTCCGTTGTTGGTGGTGCCAGCCAAACCCAATTTGACACATGTTCTTCCTAATTTGATGAAAAATTGGAAACCCGCGTCTCCAAAAACATCTCCTCCAGCGGTGACACCCTCCTCCTGTTTAGAGGGAGTGGCCGCTACTCACAAAATCAAAGTCCAAGAGATATCGGGCATGTAACAGAGTTTACTGGATTTGTCCAAGAAAGAACTGTCCCGATTTAATCCGTTGCGAACTCCTCAAGTTGATACGACGTAAAGACAATCAGTGGCGACGCATTCCAGTATAAAAAAGAGGTAAACGATGGGGATCAGTGTTTTTGTGCTCCTGAACGCACAAAGATGTCCACTCTAAGAAGTACACACCGTTACCATCGTTGTTCTTCTGTCCAGAAATCGTCATCCGAAATAGCGCTTAGCCAAACATCGACGTCTATCCCTGAAAAGACGCAGTCGTCCAAAGAAAGAGAGGGGCCACCAAAGGGGAGGAGTGTTTCACAGTTTTGGGGGAAAAGTCATCACCCTTTTGACGAAGCGATAGTCAAAAAGAAAAAGATAAAAGGGCGTGTGCCAAGTCATCGACGTCAGTGTATTTGTTTGTGTGTGCCCCGGAACAAACAAACAAAGATGCCACCCCCCAAGAGACATCCTTCTTCTACCCCCAAAGGAGGAAAAGGAAAGGACTGCCTCCATGTTTAGTCAAACACTGGGACGGGTTGTCAGTCCTGTCCAAAGCTTCTCCACCCATACGAAAACAACTCATTCAAACCGCCTCCAAAGATGTCATCGATACCGTGTGCGAATGTTGTCTGAATGTCTTGAAAGGAACGATACCTTTGTCTAAACATCAGAAAGAATGCTTAGCCAAACATCGACACGTTCTTCGCAAAATGGTCCAAAAGAAAAATACCCATTCGTCAAAAGAAAAAGATGTTGGTGCAACGCGGAGGATTTTGCCCTTTTTTGCCCATGTTGTTAGCACCCTTGTTGAAATGAGTATTGGGTCAAAGATAAAAAGGTCCAAAGAAGATGAAAGGGGTCTCTGGAGTCAAAAGATCTCAGACGTGACCATTGGAATCCGATGGAAGGACGAAAACTGGCTTTAGTACCTTACAAACGATGGATGGAATACCATCGTTGGCAAGAACAACGGACCCCGCATTTACCTCCCAATCCTCATTTGACCGAGATGTCCCACTTACATCACGAATTGCAATTGTTGATGGATCGCAGCGATTTGTCAGAAACGGAAAAATCCCAAAGGTAAGGTCAACTGTTGCAACGACTGCAACTCTTTCGCCAGAAAGCTTTAGACAAAACAGCCCTGCCAACTCTGAAAGATTTTAAGGCTCTGATGAAACGTTCATCACCATAACTGCCACCACCACCATCACCACCACCCCCAGAGGTCAAGACAGACGCAGCCCCATGGATGCGTGAGGAGGAAGAGGCACGAGAAGTCTTTCAAACACCGCCAGCAGCTCCCATCCCTAGTAAGATTGCAGCTTCCTTGTTGACCCCTTGTTGTGTACTCCGATGTGGTGGAGTACAAGGTGGTGGGACACACCTCTGTACCGTTACTGCGTGTCATTCCTTTCAAAGTGGATTCTGCCACGAACGCTGACGAGGCAGGTGGAAACACCTATCACGTTCACTGCGAATTTGTACATCCTCACTATTTGCCCGTCAGTAAGTCGTATTTCGACACTGTCAACATTACTTTAAAAGGAAATCTGGGACAAAATATTTCATTCACCAAAGGGAAAGTCACAGCGAAACTTCATTTTCGAGAACAATTACCCTAACCACTTGTAAGTCTTGTATCCTGTGTACCAAGGAGTCGCTCGACATCGTTTACATGGTTTAGGAGATATGATGAAATAGGCCTTTCGTTCGGTGGCTCCCGTTTTGAAACCGATGGTGACACGAGGATTGCACGCCTTGAAAGATGCTGCTTTGACGCAAGGCAAAGAATTTCTCCAAAATGTCATCATCGACAAACAAAACCCAAAAGAAGCTTTCTTGAGAGAAGTCAGCAATGTCTTCCTTTAAATGGGCAAAGACATTTTGGCTCGACGAGAAACTCCTATAAATGCCCCGGACGCGGCTGAGTCAGACATTCCTGCTTCCCTGACTCCACAGCATGGACAAGGCAGATAGAGACGACGAAGACATCCCTTCAGAGGAATTCACACGCCTAGAGCTAGAAAGACTAAGAAAAGAACAACCGTCCGAGACTTAGACGATTTTTATTATTAAATCACAAACAGAAAGAGAAAGAAAGAAAGAAAATGATGCACCGAGAGTCTTGCGCCTGTTCCAAGTCGGAACTGGATCTGTTTGCCATGCCACCCACCATGATGACGATGCAAGAATCCCAATGGATAGAATTTCATCCCGTCTCCTCTTTGACGGATTCAGCTCCCATCGAGTTTGAAATCAAAGGACAGCCCGAAGATTACATCGATCTGAATAGCAGTTACTTGTATCTGAAACTGAAAGTGATCAAAACGGACAACACCAATTCGGGAGCCGATGTTAGAGTAACTTCCGTCAACAATTTCATGCATTCCTTGTTCAGCGAAGTGGATTTGTACTTGAATAACAAACTGGTCAGCAGTAGCATGGATACCTACCCTTACTTAGCGTACCTGGAAAATCTCTTGACGTACTGAAAAGAGGCCAAGAACACTCATCTGGATGCTTGCGTGGTTTGGAAACCTGACACCGCAGGTGAGGACAAGTTTAACGACACAGCCCTGTCAGCAGATGACGATCCTCACAATGTGGGCTTTAACGACCGTCGAAAGAAAATCCTGCAAGGACGTAGTTTAGAATTGATGGATCGTTTGCATTGGACATGTGGTTGCAAGACAAGTGTTTGCTAAACGGAGTGGATATCCGCCTGAGACAGAATCTCATCAGTACAAGTTTCCATTTGATGGCTCATGCCAACAAGTACAAAACCATCATCCAAGAAGCCAGACTTTACGTGCGCCGCGTTGAAGTGTTACCTAAAGCGGGAAACGACATCAGTCACACGTTGAGCAGAACGACCTTCAAGTATCCGATATGAGGCGTGGAAGTGAAAATTTTCACCATTGCTGCTGGACTCCGATCCAAGATCGAAGATCATCTGTTCCAAGGACAGTTACCCAAATGTTTAATCGTTGGTATCGTGAGCAATGCAGCCCTCAACGGAGCCGTCACTGCCAATCATTTCCAGTTTAAGCACTACAGAGTGTCCAAGATCGAAGTCAGTCGCAATGGCAAGACCTTGTGTACCAGACACTTCGAACCCAACTTTGCCCAGAAGAATTACTTGAGATCGTACTTGTCCCTGTACAAAGCTACCGGACAGCTAGGGACCAACACCAGTCACGGCATTTCGTAGATTATGCAGGAGGTTACACTTTGTGGGCCTTTGATTTCACTCCAGACCAAGGCAGCGACGAGGGACATTTCCACCCTATAAAATCCGGTCAACTGCGTGTGGAACTTCAGTTTGCAGAAGCTCTCGCCGAGACGGTCAACGTCATCTTGTATGCCGAATTCGATAATACCATAGAAATCAAAAGTTTGAGAGACGTCATTCTAGACTATTAGAAACTATGGAAGACTCTTATCTCTCTTTGAACAGTGGAGAATCCTTGGAAATGGAATGCGAGAATACCGTGAAAGCAGAACCCCAAGACAAAGACGATGAGGACGTGGTGGTCACGTCCAGATGGCCAGAACAAGAACAACATTTAGTGTCCTGTTTTGCCAAACACCTGTCGGATAAAATTACGGAATTGACCAAGAAAGATTGCTATGGATGTCAAAATGATCATCCCAGTCAAATTCAACACGATAAATGTCTGAGTCAACAAGAAACATTGGACGAGTATCTATACGACGCTTGGGGTCTCATCTCGGAAGAAGCAGTGTTGCATGAGTGGTATAAAGGTTTGCGTGATCATTCCTGTCCTCTATTGTCTACTCTAGAGATCTATCGAATCGAAGCTCTCTTAGCTCAGAATGTGGAGACGAAGCAAAGAAACGGTTACTTGTCAGAGATTTTCAAACAAAAAATCAGAATTGAATTGATGACTTATCATTACCTGTGAAAAAAAAAACAAGAAGAAAAAATGGATACCTGGGAACTTTATTACCTTTTGAACAACAGTTGGTACACTGCTTCTTGGTAGCCTGTCGTGTGTGCTAAAGATGAACTGCCTCATCGCAAACCTCAAGACCATCAAGCTTATGTCATCAACACGGACGACTGCCATCTCCCAGGAACCCACTGGGTAGCCGTCTTTTTCCCTAAAGATGGTTGTGTGGAGTATTTTGATTCGTATGGATTACCCCCTTTGGAAGACGACATCATCGACTTTATGAGAAGAAATGCCCAGACGACACGATTCAATAATGTCAAATTACAAGGCACAGATTCTATGGTGTGTGGACAATATTGTGTGTATTTTCTTCATCAACGCAGTCTTGGATATCCTCTAGAACATTTAGTGACTTATTTTGATCGTTACTCTTCTAGAAATGATGAGAAAGTAGATCGATGGTTTTGTGACCATTAGTGCTATCTTTTGTCTTTAGCTAGTAAACGTAGTGTACATCAATAGCCTCATGACTTCCATCAGTGGAAATCTAACTTAACTTCACAACGTTGTCAACCTTGTCAAAAAAGTTTGTTTGATGTTATGTGAATTGTTGGTTGTTAGTTGTTTGTTGAATAAAAAAATGTTGTGTTTTGAAAATAAAAACCCACTGTGAATATATGCTTTATGACTTCTCTCTATCCCTCACCATGACATTAGCTATCATACCGTACCGACCTAACAATAACCCAGTAGGGATGTTTTCTATCGCTTCCGCATTTGAGCCATATAAAGCGAGGCAGTCTCTAGTCTGGCCATCCATGGTTGACTCGTCCACCTATGAAGATACCTTCAAGACTAGCCAAGCTGAACGAAGCTGACGTGAATTTACATCGTGTCAGGCAAAACCTGATACCGAAGCCTGAAGAGATAGAGAATGTCAGGATGTCAAGAAAGAGCAAGAGTGGACAGAGAAGTACAGACTTCAGAAGCAGCAGAGAGAACAGCAACAACAGCAGCAGCAACAGCAGCAGGAGACAGACAGAGGTTTTGTCGACTGTCGTGCAGACATCAAGGAGTTCTCCTTCTCTTTTTGAAGAAGCAGACCGTGTCATGTAGGAAAGCCTGCCGCCAAACTGACTGACTGACTGACTGACTTTTTGAATTAAAGTGGCGTGCGCACATGTTGTGCATGCGCCACTGTTTAATGCCTGCAAGGCAGGCTGTTAAATACTCCTGGGAGAGAGAATTAGAGCCAGCTCCCCCATGCTATAATGCACTCAAGGAGTGCTGTTAAATAAGCCGTCAGGCAGCGAAACTGTGTGTTCCATGCTACCTGAACGTTAGGCTTATCACGAGTGGGAGTAGACCCATCACGCACTCATGTTTCAACAGCTTTTTACCAATCTGTTTTTAGTGATTGGGATTTGGAGCACACACTCATATTTGATCAGGTAAATTTATGCGTGGATTGCACGCTGTTAAACTGAATGTCCGGTCGAGGCAAGCGAGGATCAGGTCGGCAGGAAGGCGCGAGTCCACATGGAAAGTGCTCGTTGTCTCCAGGGTTGATGGTCTAAAATTGCGCCTTGCACGAAATTTTGAATAGTTAAGGTGTTTATTGCCGAAAGAGTTGTTTCGAACTGATTTGGTAATACTCTGTGCTGTTTAAGAAGAGGTATCCCTGATGACAGCCATTAGTATGTACTTATTTGTGTTTGTCACATTGTGTGACTGGCCCTAATGGTCCTGGGCTTAGACCACCTTATATGCGCTAATTTGGGGTCCTAAGGAACATACCTGTCTTTTAGTGGGGCCTATCGGTCTTGGGTTGGCTAAATGTGTTTTGGGACCGTGTATGTACGTAAAGTATTTATTTGCCACCTTGTGTGGCGGGGCCTGATGGTCATTGGGATTTGACCACCTTATATGATTCTATTTGAGGTCATACTGTAGTTCATATAGTTGGTTTACGTTGCCACTTGTGTGGCAGGCCCTGATGGTCCTGGTGTTCGGACCACCTTATAATGCCTAAGTTTAAGGACATTAGTCATGGAATGGCTGTCATCTGTGGTAATTAGGTTTCAGGATGTGTTAGTTGAGTAGGGAATGGTGTTAATGAGGGTTAATAAATTAAGAAAGACGAGTGTTATAGGGGTTATACAGAAGAGAAAAAAAAATTTTTTAAAGGGAGGGTGAGCGAGAGAGTATTATTATTTTAGTAGTGGTGGTTTGGTTTGTCTGCAGGTGTTTTTACTTGGATTTCGTAATCTAAAATGTGATGTTTCTTTAGTTTCGTGTGTGGTCCTCGGCTTTAACCCTATTTTGCTTTGTTTTTGTTATGCACGATTGTCTCTGCTGAATAATCACGTCCCCATCGACATATCAGAAACTCTCGTGCCCGCTAGAGTTATTCTGATGTGGAGCCCTATTTACAAATTTTGTTATTGATTTTAAGCTGTACGAGTGTCTCCGCTGAATAATCAGGTCCCCATCGACATTTCGGAGACACCCATGCAGATTTTTAATTATTATTTGTGGGGTTTTATTTATAATTTTATATTTTATATTTTACCCCCAAGTCCGGTTTCCTTAAGAATATTATGATGTGTTATATGTTAGCTTAATATTGTGGTTGTTTTTCCCTGTGAATTCCGGATACGTTGTTGGGGATCCAATTTCTTGTTGGGCTAATTGTAGTTTGTTTCTAGCCTGCTGATACTGTGAGCAGTTATTAAAGAGATGTTGGAGATCCTCTATGGCATGGCAGTGGTAGCAGTTTATGGTTGAGGGTTTCGGTCCCAAGTGCTGTCCAAAACTGCTTGCAAGTTTTGTCTTGCCTGTTAGAATTCTGTTTATAATTTGTTGGTCCGAGCTGTTTATATTTGGTGGTCGTATGGACCTGTTAACTTCATTTATGGTGGAGTAGAGTTTACGATTATTGGTGTGGTCCCTCTCAGAAATATCATCATCTGAGGGACCCCCTAGTCCGAAACATAAAAGTTTTTATATATTTTTGTTTTCTTTAGATTGTATGTGCAGTTTGTAGTATTTTAAGAATTTCTTTTTAAGACAATTTTGTATTAGGGTTAAAACACCGATCCTAATCTAGTGTATATAAGAACTTTCTTCCCGGACTGGAAGTCACCGCTCATTTATTTTAAGTGATCCTTGCCAAGGATCTATGTTGCCCTGTGTGTGCTATATGTTTGTGTTATCTGTTGTGTCTGCGTTTATATTATTGTATGGGCTGGCTTTAAAAGATCAAATCCTCTTAGTTTTTTTTTTAACTTTATGAGTTCCTATTGCTTCAGGAGACCGGTTGTGATCTAGATCGATACCGGCCTCCCTAGCTTTGGAACTCTTTTTGTTTTAATGTATGTCTAGAGAAGATAGATAGATTGTAGGACAGAATGTATGCTATGTGTATGTGTGTTCGTAGGGGTCGGGTTTAGGAGTCGGTACGGGCCGTCCTACCTCACGTTAGTCACGTAGTATTGGCCACGTACCTTCGTCCTTCCCTTCCCCTTTTTTATGTGTATTTGTTATATGTAAGATCCCACAGGTATATATTGTTACCAATTTTTTAATTGTACTCCCTTATTGTTTTCATAATTGTGTTTATAAAGTTTATAATGTCATCATATATTTCTTTATCATTAATTTCATTTGTATATAGAAGATGAGAATTTATATTAATTCCATATTTCCTAAGTATTTTTGTTTTAATATTTTCTCTTTCGAGTTTATTATTTTTACATTCCAAAATTAGATGTTTCTTTGAGTCTATATATCTACTACACAATCTACATTTAGGTATGTTGTTTGTTAAATGTCTGTCGAAGGCTACTTCTCCTGTTAGCCACCTATCATGGATGTAAAAAAACATTCTACTTTGGATAGCAGGTTTTTTAATGCCTGCCCAATTTTTCCAAATCATTTCCCAATTAAAGTTTGGGTATTTTAATTCTATTACATGTTTCTCATTTAGTAAGGGTTCCATTAATGTTTTATATATATCCTTTTCTTTCTTCCACAGTTCTTCATTGTTTCTATTGATGTATATTAATTCTTTTACTCTCTTGAAGTATCCTGGAGGTTCTAAAAGTTTACTGAGTGAATTATTTTTATATATATTTTTATTAAATTTGCATAGGTATCCATATAAGTAAATATTAATAGCTTCCCATGGGTATAATGGTTTTTCATTTAATACTTTAAATCTATTTAAAATCATCGCTTTCTGTTTCAAGCTTAGATTAGGGAGGTCTAATCCCCCCCTAACTTTGGGTCTGCATATGTATTTTTTTGCTAAATAGTGAATTTTATTTTCCCAAATAAAGCTCGTTATTTTCCTTTCTATGTTGCCGATCATGGCTTCTGTCAAATGAGTTGTGTTCATAATGTAATTTAATTGGCTATACATGTAAGTCTTAGCAACTTGTATACGGTCTATTAAGTTAATCCTGACATGCGACCAAGTTTCAATTTGTGCGTCTAATTTTGATATTAACTCACTATAGTTCTTTTGAGTTGAGTTCAGCCCAAAGGTAATTCCTAGTGCTTTTACATGAGTTTTAATCAAATTTGGCGGGAGACCTGGGTGATTTCCTCGCCAGTTTCCTATTAGTAAAATTTCAGTCTTGCTATGATTTATTGCCGAGCCAGAGACTTTTCCAAATTTTATAAATTCTTCTTGTAGATGTTTAAAAGAATATTCGTCTCTGGTAAAGTTGGTGCAGTCATCTGCATGTAATATAGTTTTAAATTCCTCTTTCATATTAGGTATTTTTAGTCCTTGAATATTAGTGTTATTCTTTATATTTATATTCAAGGATTCTATGGCTATAGCATACAATATCATTGATAAAGGGCAGCCCTGTCTAACTGAACGTTGAAGCGGAAATTCACCCGTCAGGGCTCCATTTATTATTATTCTAGAAGTAATATTCCTATACATTGCTTTTATCCAATTTATTAAGTTTATCCCAAACCCACATTTCTCTAATGTCTGAAAAATAAATTCATGTTCGATTCTGTCGAACGCCTTTTCCTGATCAAAAAGAAACATTATCGCTTTCTCATTTTTAATTTTTACAAGGTCTATAATTGCCGAAATTGATAAACTATTATTTATAATTTTCCTTCCCACTCCCCCACAGCTCTGGTTAAAATCTATTATATTATTTAAGCATTTTCTAATTCTATTAGTTATTATTTTACTCAATATTTTGTAATCTGCGTTTAAAAGAGTTATTGGCCTCCAGTTTTTTAAATCATTTCTTTCTCCTTTCCCTTTATATATTAAAGTAATTATCCCTTCCCTTAGAGTTTTAGGCATTTCCCCTTTCAATAAAATATTATTATATAGCAATTCTAAAATATCAACCAAATCATTTTTAAAAGTAATGTAAAAGTCATTAGTTAGTCCATCCGACCCTGGCGATTTTCCTTTTTTCAAACTAGTAATTGCATTTTTAATTTCATCTCTTGTAATATATTTTTCGCAGATTTCTTTATCTTCCATCCCTATTTGATTATACTTGGTTTCTTGTACATATTTCTTTATATTTTCTACTTCTATTTGTTGCGTTTTAAAGATGTTTGTATAATACTCCTTGATACCCTTTAGGATTTTTTGTTTGTCTTTTACAATTTCTCCCCCCAAATTCATTTCCTCTATCTTTTTCTGTTTCCCCCTTTTCAATTCTAGTCTTTTGTATAATCCCCTCCCTTTGTTATATAAATTACTAAATTTCCCCGCCCTGATTTTGACACTATTTAATTTCTTCTTTTCCAAATCTTCCCATTGTTTAATTATTTGTTTATCTTGTATTGTATGTGGAGTCTCTTTTTGCTGTAATTCTGAGAAAGATTTTTGTACCCATATTTCTCTTTGCCTTTCGATTTTACTATAAAATTTTGTCAAGTCCTTTATTTTCTTTTTTAAATTTTCCCAGTCTGTCATTATGTCTCCTACGTCAATTGATTTAAATCTATTTATGAAAATTTTAACAGTTTCTATATAAGTTTTATTTTTCAAATGTAAATTATTCATTTTCCATATTCCCTACCCCCATTTAAATTTATTCCCAAATTCTATCTCAAGTTCAACCAAGTTGTGATCTGCTATTTTCTCGTCTTTAATATTACATTTTTTAATTATTGCAATTTGGTTATCAGAAATATAAAAGGTATCTAGTCTGCTCTCTTTGTTTTGCTCGTATATATAAGTATATTTTCTAGTGTTAGCGTTTTTCCATCTAAATGTGTCTATTAAGTTATTTGTTGTAATAAAAATCTTTACCCATTTTCTAAGTGCCTTGTCTGAGTCCGAAAGTTTTTCACTTTTATCCTCCTCAGTTAAAATCCAGTTGAAATCCCCACCTATAATGCAAGGTTCCATAAATTGTTGCGTATAATTTGTAATTTTTGTAATGAATTTCGTTTTCGTTGGAGAAATACCCCCTGCTGGTACATAAATATTAAAAAAGTTCCAGTTGTTTAGTTTAATATGTATCAATCTACCTTGAAATTCTATATTTGTTCTTATTTCTTCAAAGTTTAAGCCTTTGGCCGCTTTCCGAACAATTGTTGCTACTCCAGCCATTTTCTTTCCTGGGTAGTTGTTCGTGATTACTAAGGCGTCTAGCTCTTCTTCTAGTAATTTCACTTCTTGTTCGGTTAGACCATGTGTCTCTTGGATAAAAATAATATCATATAGCTTAGCATTATCTATAATTTTCTTTTCTTTGTTTTTGAATCCATTAATATTTACAGTCAAGATTTTGAGGTTTGGTCCCTCCATCTTGGCTGAAATTGGTTCATTGTTTTATTTATAGTATAGATTATTTACTGGTAGAAATATAAAATTCCCCTTAGTGGGCAATCCTTTTTGCCTTGTATTCTTGTAGAGTCAGAGGTCTCTTTTGTGGATCCCTCTGTTGCTCTCTATTTAAAGATATTGCCCTTTGTGATTCTCGTGCTTCTTTGAGTACTTCGATGACTTCTGGCTCGGAAGGAGTCCTTGGGGTCGAAGCGGACCTCTTCCTCTTTTGAACTAGAATTGGGGTTATGGACTCTTTTTCTATGCCTCCTTTTGGTGGCGACTCTAGTATCAGAGATTCTTCAATGGTTTGGTTCTCTTTTGGTGTTATGCCATCTGCTACATAGCAGGTTTTCTTCTTTTCGTTCTGTTGTTTCTCCTTGATTTCTTGTTCCTTTTGCTTTTGCAATCTTCTTGCTCTTGCTTTCGCCTTTTTCTTTTCCGCAGAGCTGGTTTGGCTCGCGTCTTGCCACTTGTCTGATTCATCCGTGGTGTTGGCCGTCGTATTATATGTTGAATCTGCCGATATATTTACTTCTGTTGTTGTCTCCTTTAGTCCAGTCTCCTCATTTATCTCTTTTTGGACTTCTTTCTCTCCGTTTTCAGTTTCATCTATCTCTATTGAATGGTCTTTTTCTTTTAGGTAGGGAGTTGCAGCCGTCTGTCCCTTCTTTCCTGCCGCTATTGCTGCATAGCTGCTTTGTACTTTGGTGGTCTGCACTTGACAGTCCCTTTGCAAGTGCCCCACATTTCCGCATTTGAAACAGGGTCGATGGAATTGACACCCTTTATACCATGTCTGAATTTTAAAACCCATCACATAGAAGGATGTTGGAATCTTTCTTGCCTCTGTCTCTGTCATGGTTATCAGTCTGACCCCTGTCAGAATTTTGGGGAATCCCCAGTAGGTAGCCATCTGATGGCTTATGGCCTTTACTCCGAATTTTTTTTCCATTTTCCCTAGCAGCTCTTCATTCGGGACTTCTATTGGAAGTCCTGATACGTGTATTTCAATATTCTTCTCCCCCAATTGCTTTATTAGGGGAGGTGGACTGTACACTTTTGCCTCTTTGCCTTTTATGTCGAACTTTTGTCCTGTCTTGAAAAGCATCTTTACTTTTTGTGGGAAGATGTAATAGATGCCCCTTCCTCCATTCTGTAGGCCTTGAATCATCTCGGGCTTAAGACCCATGGCGACAAGGCCTTGCAGTAGTTCTGCTGGTCTTGGTCTCTCTCCTTCCGTGAAGGTGGTAAGGTCAATTACCTGGACTCCAGGTCTTCTATAAGCTAACAATAATCTTCCTTGGTCTGTTGTCTTGAGTTCGGTGGGAAAGTAAGTTGTAATTCTCCCTCCTTGGGGCTTAGCCACAGCTGCCGCTGCCATCCTTCGGCTTAAAAAGGATTGCCCACTTTCCAGATACAAAAAACACAAAAATATTTAAATTTTGTACAAACTCAAATAATTTAGAAATAACAAAATTCTGATAATATTCCTAATAGTAATCTTAAACAACTTAAGATACCTGTAGGATCTTACCACAAGGTTTAAATCCTTTTAGAAACTCCAAGAACAAAACGCAGTCACACAAAAAACAGATTTGTTTACGATTGACTTTACTTGTCCAACAGGAGTTTCCTGCCTTTGTGTGTAGTATCCCATGATTCCTGCCATTTTTTGGTTGTGTAGTTTTCAGCAATATTAAAATTTCGATGGTGCTGTATTTGAGTGTGCCAGGGTTTGGATCTCTCAATTTGTTTTTAGCGACTCGATCTGCTTGTTCGTTGCCGAGGATTCCTATATGTGACGGTATCCACATGAATTCTACTATTTGTTTCCTAGTGGATAATTCTTTAAGTAGGTGATATGCCTCGGCAAGGAAGTTTTCTCTTGTATTAGTGTGTTTAGTTTGTATTGATGTAAGTACACTAAGTGAGTCGCTTATGATTGCTGATTTTGGGGTGTTATTTTCTTTAATCCATTTTAATGACTCGATGATAGCCCAGATTTCTGTTGTATATATGGAGCAGTGGTCTGGTAATCAGGTTCCCATTTGAATGTTGCACTCTGGGATAACCACTGCTGCTGCTGTCCTGGGTGGGTCAGGTGTTTTGGATCCATCAGTATATATTTTTACTTAACTAGAGTAGGTGTCCTGTATATCCGTTGCAATGATGGTTTTTAGTTTGAGCTCTTGTTCCAATTTATTTCCATATTCGGTAGCTTTGGTGTTAATCCTTGGTCTACAGTTTAACCAAGGGGATTGATCAGGGGTTATGTGTATTCCTCCTGCTGATCCAAAATTGACAAATTTTTCCTTAGTTCAAGAATTTGTTTTCCACCAGGAGTGTTTGGAACGAGTTTGCGACTAAACGTTTTGTTGCATTTGCTAATGGCCTTCTTAGTGGGATGCGTGTTTGGATGACTGGATAACCGAACTGAGTATTTGAGGAGCATTTCCTGTCTTCTCAAATTTAGTGGTAGTTCTCCAGTTAGTACATGCAGTTTATCCAATGATGTTGAGGGTAGGGTGCCGGTGCAGACCAGCAGTGCTTTTCTTTGGATGGCATCCAGTTTTTTTCAGGTGCTTTGGTTTAGCTGAGTTATATATTTGACAACCATAGTCTAGTTTCGATCTTATAAGTGCTCTATAGAAGGTTTCTTGGTTGGACCCCCAGGTGGTGCCTTTAAGGTTTCTTAGTGGGTTAAGGTCTTTAGTGCAGTTTTTAGTTCAGTGTTCAGTACGATGTTTCCACTCGAGATGTTCTTTGAGGAACATGCCTGGGAACTTTACAAATTTAACATATTTGATTATTTGGTTTTGGATATAGAGTTTGGGGTAAATAAGTTGTCTGTTTATTTTTGGCGTAAAGATTATTGCCACTGTTTTTTCGTGTGATATCTTAAACCCCCATTTATCAGTCCATCTCCCTATATTGTCAAGGCTTTGATGGATTTCTGAGATAACGTGATTGCTAGCTGGGTTTCCGCTATCATCAACCGACTGAGAGATATCTGCTTTTGCTAAGGCGAGGTTGCGATCCAGGTCGTTAATTATTAGATTGAAGAGAATAGGGCTGAGTACGCTCCCTTGTAGAGTTCCATTTTCTAGGGGGTACTCATCTGAGAGAGTATTCCCTACTCTAGTTAGGATTTTCCGTCCTGTGAGAAAGTTCTCAATCCAGTTGAACATGCGTCCAGTAATTCCGAAGTGATTAAGTTTAGCAATCAATCCTTTGGCCCAGACAAGGTCGAAAGCCTTTTCAAGATCGAGGAAAACAGCTATGAGATTCCTATCTGATTTCCTTTTTGTATTGAATGCAAGTTTTATGTCAGCTTCGAGTCTCAGTAATTGGTCAGTGGTGGACCGCTTATTACGAAATAATAAGTTGTTGCTTTCTAAGTGGTGTTTCAATCGGTTGGCTAGGATGGTTTCCATTATTTTGCATATGTTATTGGTGAGGGAGATGGGTCTATATGAATTTATTTCGTTAGGGTCTTTTCCGTTTATAGGGATAGGTATGACAATGGCTTGTTCCAAGCTGTCTGGTAGTTGGCCGCTGTTCCAGATGTTATTTAGTAATTTAATGATAGTTGTTGTGATGTTGTTTGGAAGATTTTTATATATAACATAGCCAATGTCATCTTTTCCAGGGGATGTTTCATTTTTGGACCATGATGCTAATTCCCATTCGTGTAGTGTAATGTTGCTGTTTAGGTCAGATTCCTTAGTTCCTAGGTCTTTAAAGAGATGTTTAAAGGAATTTTCTACTTTTTTCCGATGTTCCTGGAAATTTTTGGTATGATTTGAATTGCTACTCATGTCCGAGAAGTGACTGGCGAGCAAATTTTCTTTTTCCTGATTGTTATTGGCACCTCTTACTTTAGGGGTGATGTTAATTGTTTTTCCCCGGATTAGTTTAATTTTGTCTCACACTTGTTTAGAATAAGTTTTTATATTTAATTGGGAACAAAAGTGTTGCCAGGATTTTTCTTTGGCTTGTTTAATGATCTGCTTAAGGCTTTTATCCCTGGCTTTATACTCTTGAAAGTCTGGTGAGTTTTTAGAGTGTTTAAATTTGTTGAGAGCTTTTTTCTTTCCCCTGTGTGCTTTTTTACATTCATCGTTCCAAGAAGGCACCGTTTGTTTGGTTTGGGACTTTTTGCTTTTTGGGATGTTTAGCTTGGCTGCCTCTTGTATGGTGTTGATGATGTTGTTATTGTATGTGTTAATGTTGGGATTTTCTAGTTCTCTTGTGTTTATTTCGGCTAGTTTAGTTCTAACATTTTCCCAATCAGCTTTATCGTATCTCCATCTCGGTGGGATTTCAATGGGATTATATTGAACTGTCATCTGGAGGGAGATGATGATGGGGAAGTGGTCGCTACGTCATGTATTATCTTGATCCACCCACCAGTTAGTTATTTGTGCTAGTTTGGGTGTACAAATGGTTAGGTCGATTGCTGATAGAGCGCCATCCTCAGGATCCAATCTAGTTTTGGATCCATCATTGAGGATGACCAGGTTGGATTCAGCAGTCCAAGCTTCTACCAACCTGCCTCTATTACCCGTATTATCTCCTCTCCATTGTTCGTTGTGCGCATTGAAATCCCCACAGACTATAAGATTTTCTGTTGGAGTTTGAAAGATTTGTCGATAGGTATTTAGGTTGATTGGGTTGACACTGCCTGGGTCATAGATATTAAAAGTTTTGATAGTTGTTGATCCGAAGTTGACTAGGACAGCCAGCTGACGTCTATTAATGTTGGAACTGTAATCGTCTCAGTATTACGGAGTGTGTTTATAATGAAGATTGCTAGTCCTCCTCCTTTTATCCCATTAGGTCGATTTTTGAAAATGCCTGGGAAGTATCCTGGGATTTTAGGTTCGTATTTGGAATTATCTGAGAGGTGAGTTTCTTGAAGGCAGATTAGTCTATATGTTTTGCCACGTTGGTGCCGTGTGTTTTAAGCTTGTTTTCCAGGGTGCGATTGTCCATATCTTTGCTGTGCCCCTTTACTGTTCGCACTGCTTTAAATTTAGTTGTTAGCGGTGTTTTGGATGGTTCCTGCTGTTTTTTTTTTTTTTTTTTTTTTTTTTTTTTTTTTGTCCAGGGGTTGTTTTTGATGTTTGTGTGTTTAGTTTATTTATAACACTTTGAATTTTGTTATGTCTTGTTACTTGAATTTTGACAGGCCCTATGTGTTCTATTTGTAGAAATTTTTCTACTTAGTTCAGGGTACTGCAGTGGACAATTAGATATTCTGCGCGTGTCCAGATTAATTGGAATTGCCCTTGATGGGCTCGCGATAGGGTTCCTGCAATACTGGTGGTACTTAGTTTTCGTAGTTGGCTGCTGTTGCTGCTAATGAATATGGTGTGTTCTGGGGAGTGGAATTTGTGTTTGGTTTTAGCTAGGTAGGTTTGCGTTTGATTTTTCCTTGTGGTGTTACTGTTAGTTGTAGGTTTTACTTCTACTGTTTTTGTAGTATTTTCTTGGTTTTGTGGATTTTTAGATATTTTTGCTTCCATAGGTAGTTTTCCTTTGCCCTTGTAGTTCTTGTTTACTTTTGGGCTGACTGTGGGGGAGGTGGGGTGGTTTGGTAGCATTTTCTTTTTGGTTTTTGTTGTTGCTGCTACTGTTTGTTGATATTCCTGAGGGGCCTGGTGCTTGGCTGTCGTGGATTTTTTCCTTTTTATTTTTTTTTTTGGTTTGTAATTATGGAGATTTTTACGCGATGTGGTGTGCTATTGCTTTTAGGACTGTTTTGAGGGGAGTTTGAGACTAGAGCGTCTGCATATGTCATTGGGATTGTAGAAGGTACATTTGTTTGTGCGGTTATGTTGCTTACCTCATGGTGAGTTCGGAATGGAGTTGTGTTAGTACCTTGTGTTTTATGTAAAATATATCCAATCGGAAATTTTTTTCAATGGGATTCCTCCAATAGTGCATATGTTGGTGGTTGTGTAGTTTTGTTGATGGTTGCATTTTCCGCAGGGTACATGAAAATGGTATCATCCAAATCCCCCTCGGACTCAGCGGTCTTGTTGGGGTCCCTAAATATTATTGGAGAGTCTGCATGGTGTTTTTGTTTTAACTCGGCTGATGAGAAATTAGTTGGGGTACTAGTTTGAAAATTTAGAGTTGTCGGTGTAACTTCTTTGACCCCTGAGTTTACAATGAGATCCAATTGTCCTGTTACTAGCGGGGAAATATTGCTGTTAGCAGGAGAGTTTGTTGTTTGATTCGTAGGGGTCATTTGTTTGAGTCTGTTAAGTTTCCTAACTCTGTTTTTCCTATTGTTAAACGCCATTTTGTTTGCGTTCAGTGTTTGAGACATTTTTGCTAGGTGTAGTTTTTGTTTTAGAGTTAAATTGTTTTCCTAAAAGTTGAATAATGTTGTTTTAATTACTTTCTGTGTTCAAAGGGTGTTGGGGTAGTAGAATGTTAGGTAGATTAATAGATAGATGGAAAATTCTCCTGTAGCAGAAAATCTATGTACAGGTTTTCAAGTGCTCGAAAACTTGCTAGGATTCTGTTCAGGTGTATAATAGTAATGTTCGTAGTACATGTTTTATGGAGATTTTTGTTAGTGGGATTATAGTGAAAGAATAGAGAATTGGCGTATAATTATTATCCTTTAAATAAGAATCTCGCAGACTTTCTAGTGCTTGTTAATTCGCAAGGACTCAGTCCAGGTATACACTAGTATGAGTCCTAGTACCTGTTTAAGGATAAAATGGCGCCAAAATGAAGTAGCGCTGCCGCCAGACGGGGACGCAATCTTTGACGATAGAAGATTGCCATCACTCCCCGTCAACACAACAGCCCTTTCAGGGCTACCACAACATTCTAGAAAAGAGATACTAATCGAATTGCCAAAAATGTGTGTGTGTTTTTGTTAAACAAAATAGAAGTGTGTCTATAAGCACTTCGTTTCTCCGTCTTGTCCGATCGTGCATGTCTATGTTTGTAAGTAAAAAAAAAGTCAACGTGAGTGTTTCTTTTAGGTCCGCGCGTTCCATCTGATGGTAATAGTGGTATGGTAAGTTTTGGTGTCAGGAGATGTTTTCCTTCACGTTCGTGTTCAAGGGATATAAAGCGGAGCGATCGTCAGTCTGGCTACCAATCGTTGATTCATCAACAGTAACAAAATGAGTAATAGAATTGCCAAATTGTTGGAGCTCAAAATGCACCTGGAGAATGCCAGGCGCATTTTAGATGAGCTGGCCATGGAGGCCATAGCAGAAGCTGCCAGGCTTGAAGAGGAGGAAGAGGAAAAGAAAGAAGAAAGAAGTGGAAAAGAAGAGAAGGATCCTGCCTCACCTCATGCTTAGACCTGTGTGTGAGGTCAAGCCTGAGGTGAGGACGCCTCCACAACCCTTAGCAGCACCACCACAACGTCAGTCACAGCCACAAGTACCAGTGCCAGTAGAGCCGCAGAGACCTCATTATCATCCCCGGCTACAAAATAGAAGACGACATCAATCTATGGTTGTGTTGTATATGTCTATGTCTCTAGCCATGTTTCTATGTCTATGTCTCTATTGTATTTGTCTCTACCTTGGTGGCCGCGCGTATTCAGGTCAGCCACTTGCAACATTGTTATCAGTACCGTGACGTCACCCTACCTGTTCCATTCCTATTGTCCCTTAACAAAACCCAACCTTCCTTTGACGCTATAGTGGCCCGGGGGTAGGGGTGGTGTCTTGTAATGCTAATTCCCATTGACGCTATAAATTTTGACGCCAAAATGGCCCGGGGTGTGTGTCTTGTAATGTATTTTCCATTGACGCCAAAATGGCCCCATTTACTACTTCAGTCGTGTCCTGTTGTTGTTGTTGTTGTTGTTGTTGTTGTGGGGCTTAACGCCATTTTTCAGCACACGATAGGCTATACATGGCGGCCAGTATTAATGGTGGAGGAAGAAACCGGGAAATCCCCGGAAAGAACCACCGACCCACGAGAAGCTACTGGCAAGCTTTCTCATATATCCACATTCGCCGAATCCTAGACTCGAACCCACGCAGACATAGGTGAGATGGCAGTGATCCGTAACGGAGAGCGCTTTAGACCACTAGGCCACTCGGGGCCCACCAGTCGTGTCCTGAAGATATATGGTAATTTGTGGACATGTGGTCTCATAAAATGATCCAAATATTCTGATATCCTTTCTGTGGGATGCTGGGGTTCCGAAACCAGGAAAGAAAAGGAGTCTTACTGGATACGACGCCTTAGAATATGGAAACCAAGCGGTTTAAACCAACAAGACTAGAAAAAGACAGCTATGCACAAATAAAATTATCTTTCGCAGCCGATACATTTTCTTTTAAATAATTCTCTAAATTTACTTAATAGCGTATAATTACTAATATAACAATGAAATATCAGGAATATAATTTGCGCTTACATAAAATTACAGATGTCGTTATGGCTCATCGATTTCTAGGTCAATAAATATATTTTTAAGTACCCGCAACAAGTTGAAATAAACTAATTGAAACATAATAAATTTAAAGGTTGAATTTCTGTAGAAACAGCCATGTAAACTTTTGCAAACACAACGGTTTTTCTGTTTTATTTGTTTGTCCTGTCTATGTTTTGTATTTGCCTTTGAAAAAAAAAAACCACATTAAGAGTCGACAGCGCTCGGGCTAGTTAGATACTAGTTTTGCACTGTTCGTTGTCAGTTTAGTGCATTTATCTTAATCAATCCCTGTCAAATCTAATCCCTCGCTGGATCCAGAACACTTGAAAGGACCGTTATTCCCCATATTATTTGTATTCATTATACACGAAAATTTCAATGTAAGCCGACTATTTCAAATTTTTATATCTTTAGAAACTGACTATTTAATTTAAAATTAAGTACCCTATAAGCATACTGTTAGTTTTGAATGACCTTTTATAGGAACATCATTTTAGAATATTGACTGTGCCAATGCATAATGTTGTTCTAAAGCTGTAAAGAAATAGACAAATAGAACGGAATGGGACTCTTTCATGCAAGGAGAACATGAACATCGTACAAAAACTCCAATAACAGATTCGATATAGGAAGAGCAAGGAAAGAAAGTTTTCCTCTCCGCATAAACTAAAAATGAGTTATACGAAGGTTAAATAAGGTTTAAGAATAAGAAACTACAATGAGTGCACTGATATTCTCCGTATTTTATTTATTTTTGAAAGCTGTCAATGTTCATTGCAGAAGTAAATTTGCGATGCTAAAACACTTTGATCGTAAAGTTGATAATGAGGATTAGAGACACGCATGTTTTCATTTTCTTGAAATTTGCCAAGAAAGTAATTATAGCAAGATCGCTTTAATCAAATAAGAAATTATGAACCTTGTTCCAAACAAAGAAGAAATGCTACTCGCTTTCGCACGCAAACCGAAATGTGAAACTAAGGGGGGGGGGGGGGGAGAGATTATCGCTGAGTTAGTGCCGCTAGCGCAATATCTAATTTTTCATTGAGAAATCTCAGGCTAATAGAACATAATTAAAGACTCATAACGGTCCGATCAAATGCATTTGCAGCCCAAGAGTATGTAATTAATTGTCAATGAATGATCAATAGTGACTTAACGGCTCATAAAAGTTCATCACCTACCGGCAAAGGTGTGACTAGAATCTATGTCATCCGCGTTTACCTTGAACCAAAGACAGTTGTTTAATAAACCGTCAGAAGAAAAACATAATGATGGCCATCTGTCACACTAATTTTATCTTCCCGTCGTGGATAGTCTTTGCAGATTTTCGGTAAGTGTGAATTTTATCATATTTGATTAAAGTGTCACAATAGTATTTAATTATTTTCCTGCTCTTAAACATGTCAAATGTCTTCCAAAATTATGATATTTACCTAGTTACTGATATTAATACAATCAAACGTACGATTACCGGACCCTTTAAATCCAGATTCCAGATACGTCAATTCACAGTTACACTTTTTGACTAACATAATTTATCTTCCGGTCTTCCTAAGGAACTCTTTGTTCTCCG